>MKEJ01103593.1:0-13885 GCA_001753735.1 Embelia ribes | reverse complement strand
AAGTGTGAATTCTAGTTGAGAGAAATTTGGTTCCTTGGCCTTGTTATTTTAAAGAAGGTTATTGCAGTATATCCTATTAAAGTTGAGGCTGTTGTTGAATGGGAATGGCCTAAATTTGTATTCGAAATTAGAAATTTCTTGGGTCTTGCCGGGTATTATCGTCGTTTCATGAAATATTTTTCTCATTTGGCAGTTCCGATGACTACGCTTACTCGTAAGGGGAAAAGTTCGAATCGAATGTCCAGTATGATAAGTCTTTTCTTATTTTGAAGAAGATGTTAACTTTGGCTCCATTTTTCGTTATTTCGGAGCGGGGTCTTGGTGTACCGTCTATTGTAATGTTTCGAAGGAATGAATGGAGTGTGTGTTGATGCAATTGGGTAAAGTTATGGCATATGCATCTCGGCAATTGAAAGTGCATAAAACAAATTACCCAACTTATGATCTAGAACTTGGTGTTGTAGCATTTGCTTTGAAGTGTTGGAAACACTATCTCTATGGCAAAAAGTTCAAGGTCTGCTCTGATCACAAATCGCTCATGTATGTGTTTACATAACATGACTTGAATATGTGATAGCGTCGATGGATAGAATACTTGTATCCATGCAATTCTGATCTCGAGTATCATCCAGGAAAAGTGAATGTAGTGGCAGATGCGTTGAGTCATAAGACTCGGTACTCTCTTTGTTTGGCTGTGAATGAATCGAAGATACTTCGAATTATAAATCAGTTTGGTTTGGAATGTGTCAAAGTGGAAGGTGGAGATTGAAGTCCAATAAAATTTAATTAATCACAAGATAGAGGTGCAATATATTGATGATGAATCTAATAATTATCGTGTTCATATTCTTTCTGATCTTAGTCATGATCGATGGGCTATATTTGATGATGGTGGATTGTATTTCCAACATCGCTTGTTAGTTCCAAATTTAATAATTATCGTGTTCAAATTTCCAACAAGATAAGGTTTTGCGAAAATCTTACCATTCGCATTTGGCAGTTCATCTGGGTAGTACAAAGATGTTCCATGATATTTCTTGTCAGTTCTGATGGCATGGTATGAAGAAGAATGTGGCGGAATTAATTTCGCAGTATTTGGCATGCCAGCAAGTGAAGGCTGAACACAAACATCCTGATGGTTTGCTTAGTCATTGACCATTTTTTAATGAAAGTGGAACGGATGACTATGGATTTTGTTGTTGGATTGCCAAAGATGAGACGGGGTTGCGATGCCATTTGGGTCATTATGGATCGAATGACCAAATCTGCTCATTTTTTTCCGATCCATACTACCAATTCAGTTGAAAAGCTTTGTCAGTTGTATGTTGATGAAATTATTTGGTTACGTGGGGCTCCAGTATCTATTGTATCGTATCGTGATCTTCGTTTTGTATCTCGTTTTTGGTTGAGTCTCCAGAATGCATTAGGGACAAATCTTTCTCTGAGTATGGTGTTTCACCCGCAAACAAATGGCCAATCCGACCATATAATTCAGATACTGGAAGACATGCTTCGGGCATATATTCTTGACTTTGGTACAAGTTGGGAAGATCATGTTAGTCTAATTGAGTTCATATATAACAATGGTTATCATGCTAGTATTGAGATGATACCATTCAAAGCGTTGTATGGGCATCCGTGTCATTCTCCAATTTCTTGGTTTGAAGTGGGTGACAGTGCATTACTTGGTCTAGATTTGGTACAAGAGACGACTTGGAATGTTCAATTTGATTAAAAAGCAGTTAGAAACAGCTCGTAGCCACCATAAGAGCTATACGGACATAAGAAGGCATCCTTTATCTTTCGAGATTAGTGATCATATTTTCTTGAATGTTTCCCCTAAGCAAGACATCATGAGTTTTGGCAAGATGGAGAAGCTTTCTCCTCAGTTTATTGGTCCGTTTTTTATTCTCGAGGCCGTAGGAGAGTGACTTATCGTTTGGATTTACCGCCTCAATTGTCAAGCATTTATCCCGTTTTGCATGTTTTCATGTTGAGAAAATACATTCGGGATTCATTACATATGATTAATTTTGACAAATTACATATTGAAGAAGATTTATCATATAAAGTGAAGCCTATTCGAATTCTTGACTTTAAAGAGCAAACCCTGAGGTGGAAGTCGATTCGATTGGTTAAAGTGATATGGCTAAGTGGCTCAAGTAAGGAGATTACTTGGGAGCATGACGATGCGATATGAGAAAATATCCAAAGTTATTCGAGAATTTCGGTATGTGCTTTTGTTTGTTTCCTGCATGTGAATTTCGGAGTTGAAATTTCCAAATATAGGGAAGATGTAACGTCCCGAAAATTTCGAGTGAATTTTTCACATTTTAATACTATTATATAGAATATTATAATATTATTATTATGTATTGTATGACGTAGTGGTAGCGTATGTATAGCTACGCAAAAGTGGGGTTCAAAACATAGACACCAGTTTTGTATTCTGGCTATAACTCTCAAACCGTATTCAATTGCAAGATACAAAATGTTGATGGAAAGATAATTGAATTATCTACAACTTTTATGTTTTGATCAAAGCTAATTATTATCCGAATGATTGTTATAGAGAATAATATTGAGCAAAGTTGGAGTGACCAGAACTGGAACTCAGGCATTTATGTTTTATGTCCACATCAACTCTATTATTAACTCTTTTTATATCATTTTCACCCATTTTTCCGTGAGTTTGGTGAGAGAAGGTGTGAAGCTCTTTTAACACCAAATTCTTGTGGTGTTAATATTATCTTGATTCATCAATCCAAATTCAATAAAAAGTGGATATTATTCATTCTCGAAGCTTAGAGATCATTTCTACTTAAGTTTTTCTATTTCTTTCGTTCATTTGATTTGGCTTGATTTTCGTGTCAGAATCATTTATCAAAATAAACTTGATTTTCTTCATCCTCGTATTTTGAGGATCATTTTCCTATATAGGTTTGCTTCGTTCCGTCTTCGTTTAACAGATCAAATCCCGAGCTCAAGGTTTGAGATTTTGGGGCTTTTGACGTGGGGTTTCGGGTCGTCAATTAACGAGAATTGAGATATGATAGACTATACGCTCTAGCTTAAACTTGAGTATTTGCCATATGTGATCATGTTTTATAAGTTCCGGTAGATGAAATATGTTTTCGTAATTTGTTAAGCCTTATAGGATACTGTAGTTGAACGTAAACTGATACGTTCGTAGGTATTGATATATGAGTAAGTAATTGACGTTGACATAGATATAACATGATTCATTAACTTTCATAGTGTAATTCTCATACTATTCTCGTAGTTATTATTAACATATTTATCATATTATATTAATATTTATCATGTTTACTATAAGAAAAAAAAGTGTAAATCATATGAGTAATCGAGCATGGCATTTACATTCATGAATAAACATTGTATCATTTTCATTGAAAACATGATTTAAATGTGGGAAACCAAGTGTGATTCAATATGTTGTCGGGCATTGTATTACTTTTTTACAAAAAGAAGCAGCGAGGTTTACAGTCTTATTATGAAAATAAAAAAACCTACAGCAGGGATTTACGATTTATTCATCATAGTGTGGGTGACAGATAAATAAAGGGTTTGTTTTCATAACAGTATGGGTGGCGGAACCTAGAAGGCTAGTGTGGAGCCAAACTTTACAAAGTTATTTGATACAAGTCTAAAAATTGTGTTAAAGTTATTGCGATTGCACGTAGTAGTGTCATGCATTACATACATGAGCAGTTTGTTTAAATATTTACATGTTCTATGCTCGTTTATATTTATATACCTCCATGCTCATACATGCTTTACATATTGCTTAGCCTCTAGTTTACATTCTAGCAGATCATCTAACCGTTATATTTTTTTTTCCATATTTCCTTTCTTATATCTTATTGTGTAGGCATGGAGGCGGGTATCGAGTATAACTAGTGATATAATATTGTATTGTAGACATTTTTGTTGACTATGGCAGGCGCGGAAGAGACGAAGATTGTATTTTGATTTAATGCCTCTATATTTTATTGTAGTAGTTGCGTACTCTGATAGTGGAGATGTTGTATTAGAAGTGAAAATATAAATATGTTCTTATCTTTTACGCGATAGAGAACATAAGTATATCTTTCGTTGGGACTCATTTTGGTAAGCATACAGCTTGTATATTAATAAACAAGCAGATTTACTAAATTGTATATATTTTTTTTGTTTCTTTTTTTTCTTTTGGCATTGGCATTGGTTATTGTTCTTTCTTTTTAGAATAGCGTATTTTTCAATACTAATATGATTAATATTGTAGACTGTGAGAAGTATTGTCTTGTGGCGACCAGATTGTGTTGATAAGATTGCATTAGAAATGTGTTTCTATTTTATTTTCTATTCAATAATTTTTTTTCCCTTTTTATTTTAAAAAAAAGAAACATATAATTTCTCTGGATTCGGGGGCGACAAAAGGAAAAGGACCAGTAGAGGGGTGGAGTCTGGTGGTTGGGGATGACTGCCGGATAAAGGCTATATCGGCAAGGTTTCGTGGGCTATATCAGCGAGGTTTAGTGGGTTGTATCATCGAGGTTTAGTGGGAGACTTTTAATCTGTATCGACAAGGATTGGGTGACTTTTGATCTGTTGGTGGCTACTTTATGATAGGCGACTAGGGATAGACGCCGATGAGGGTAGATAGCAGGGATCAGATTGGGGGTTGTAACCGATCTACGTGATGTGCCTGAGATTTGTGGGGACGACGATCGGGATAAGTGGCCACTGACGATCTGGGGATGTGGCCGCTGATCTGGGTGACGATCTAGTTGTAACAATTAGGGTGTAAACAGAGGAAAAGGAAAAATAATAACTTATTTAACAATTAGGTTATGATACGATGTTAACTTTATATAACCAAGAATAATTTCATTTATTATTTTTGAATTGTATTATGATACACACATATTTATATATATACAACTCAATAGGGATCAAACAATAGTTATAGAATTACTCCAGCAGTATAACAGATAATATAATCTAACAGTCGCGAATATTTTGACAAAATATGCAAATTTTTGAATCTAACAATGTTGTATATTAATAGAATAGGGATATAGCTAGGGTAGGACAATTCGGAAAATACCCAGTATTTTGCAAGGTAATTCCATACTTTTTAATGGATGATTAGAGGATTGGTGTTTTTGTTAAAAAAATAATTATGTAATATTCCAAAGCGTCGGCATGGATCTATTATTGAATTATCAGAGACATTGATTTCATTTAGCTTTTTTGTGCAAAAATGTAAATATAACTACGTAGGGTTAGTCAAGAACTAGGTCACCAGTTCGAAGAGCAGGAGCAGAATCGGGAATGGGAGTATGGAAGTGTCAGATCTGTAATTCAAAAAATGGTGAAAGTAGGAGCAAAAGCGGAAATTGAAGTGGAAGCATCACCAAGAATTTTGTGACTTAGGTCAAAAATACTTGTCAAAACATTCTCACTGCCATGTGATCACATGTTCTAACTTTTAATTTTTTATAAGTAACATTACTTAATGGTGATATTATATCAAAAATAACTATCTATATTTTATAGATAAGTAGATATTACTCCCTCCGTCTCAAAATAATTGTCCATATTTCTATATTAGTACGTCCCCAAATGATATCTAGTTTCTAAAAATAAGTCCAACAAAAATTTAAACTTTCTAAATTGTCCCTTCATATTAAATGTATTTGGTAATTGTAATACATACACTTTATTGGTTCGGTTAAAAAAAATCAAGAAATTGAATTTTCCGAACTCCCAAAACATGAACCCACCCCGAATCTAATTAAGCAAGGAAACAAACCAAAACCGAATTAATTCTACTCTCGATCCGGAAACTAAAAAATCTAAAAATTCTCAAGGGCCAATCATAAGGACGTTATTTTGGTAAATACTTAAATAAATAATATATAACATTAAAATATTTTATATATTTTGAAAATTTTGAAAATTTTGAAATTCTACGATTGAATCCTAATTTCAAACTGAAATTTTTTCGGAATCCAAAATTTTAAGTTTTAAAAACCAATTCCAAATCAATTTTTTTTTAGTTATTTCGGTTCAATTTTTCTGTTTGGTTTTTGGGAAATCCAATTGTTTGCTCGCCCCTAATATAATATACTAAAATGACATTTTATTATGGATAAAATTATAAATTTAAAGTTGATTTAATGCTTTTGAAATTATCTAATGAATTAGTTGTCAAAATGTTAAGTTTTTGATAATAAATATTTTTTTTTGGAATGGAGAAAGTAATAAGTTGGATTGAAAAACAAAAATGGAAAATTGAGACCGATAGGGTAATTTGATTATGGGGCCGGTCCTAGGGAGACACTCTTACTGTTTTATTTTAATTGACCTATCGGTTATTCATACGGCTTATTGAGCGTAATGATTGGAAAAAAGTTATTAATGAAAACTGGGATTTTGATAGAAGAAAATTAAGTTTTTGAATAAGAATCAAACAAATAAAAAAATATATCAACCAACTAGCATTTTGATTAGATTAAACACAAGTAGTCTGTTTATAAATAAACCGTTTCCCACCAGCAAGCTATTGTTTGTACTCTTTATTTAGTTTAATTTAATTTAATTGGGGAAACTACATAATGGTCATCAATAACTTGAAGCACCCTATGTATGTTTATTGGTAAAGTTTTTATATTAATTAAAAACAAAATGTTTGACAAGGTTATGAACCACATTATATGCTGTAATATTCGGCCTGGTTGGTTTATAAGATAAAAGAGATTTTACTTCAAAGAAAGTATAAATTACTTTGGGCTTTGATATTGGACAAAAATTGATCCACGTGCGCAACTGGTGCACAAACTATTTCCCCAAATTTTCTTAATTTGTAAAATAAANNTAAAAATGGGAAGTTTCTCATATTAATGACCCAAAATGGAGAAGGGTGGGGCATCCTTAATGAGGTATATTAGAATTGTTTTGTGCTACAAAAATGTCAGTGTTCTATAATATGCACACATGCATAATATAAGTAATATAGAGCAGGAGTAGCCTACTTTGTATTCTATTTTTTTTGCGTGTGTTTCGTATTAATACAAACAAAAAATTCCCCCCGCCCCCCTTCTAAGAAGTACAATATTTTTAACACTGCTAATAATTCATCTCGAGGATAGGGGCATTAATGCAAATATTAATCAGCGGAATTTAGAAGAGCAGAAAATTTCATAATTGAATATTGGTTCCCATACATGTCTAAACGGTCAATTCAGCTGGGGAAGTCCCCTCCATAAAAGTAATTTTTATCTCGTAAAATATAATAATTACTGAAATTTGAGAATAAAATATTACAAGCTCAAGAAAATATATTATAATTATTTTTAATTATTTTAATTAAAATTAGTTGTAGTAAATTATTTTCATTTTATTGTAATTTTATCCTTAAAATATATTAATTTTGTACAAATTTTATTTTGTATATTAGAAGAAAAAATTTCTTGTATTGAGAGCAAATCCTCAACCTGGACTAGCGTAGTTTGGTAGAGGTACTCGGTAGGTTTTGCCAGATACATTATAACCATTCATTTTTAAATTAAAAATTGAGATTAAATAATTTTATTTATTTTTTATAATCTATCCATTTACTACATCCACCCATAAAATTGACCTGATTCTCTTACTCGCTCAATGAAATCTTAACTTTAATTATGAATAAAATACAATACATACAAAATCAATAACATTCAGATATTACTCTGTAAAGATAAATGGCCACAATATACGCGAAAGCTGACCAGGTATCCAACAGGTAATCCGCCTTTTCAATTCGTCTGATTTTAGGACAAAAGTACTGTAGTAGCTAGCGTGAATGCTATCAGCATTTCCCAAAATTATTTATTTATTTATTTATTTTTTTCGTATAGAATACCAAACTCACATTTGCGTACGCTATTATATCGAGGAAATGGTTTGCTTAAGGAAATTATAGCTATTTTTATAAAACAAAATTTGCATAATTTTTAGTATAATTTTTTTTATTTATAATTATAATGTTGAATTTACAATATAATTATTTTTAATTAGGTTCTACTATACCATAAAATTTAACCTTATATGTATCGTGGTTCATCCTTGAATATGTCTAAACAAAATTAAAAAAATATAAATATAGCACTATTTTGTAACATACGTGGACATATATGGGTGCCAAAAAACTAACATTAATATATATATATATATAAAATATAAACATATAATACGGAAATAGTAAAATTTGTATTCACTTTGTGGGAAGTGTACTCGTAATAGATGTTTATGTGTATAGAGTTTGACTAGAGCAATTTCTCCGTTATCGAAGGAACCAAATTCATGCTGTGACAAATTAATATCTAGAAATTGTCAATAAAATTCAAGGCCTTCCTTCTTTCTTTTTCTTTTCTGGACTACAAATAATAATGCCTTACGTTCCTCCGCATCTGAGGTCCATCTCCAACTCAGCTCCCTCTGCAACCCTACAACCTCCTCACTCCGCCGCCGGCAGCAGCACCGTTTTTCCCGGCGCCACTCGCCGGAGCTCCGCCCCCGACCCCGTAGTCCCTCAGTGGAAGCCCTCGGACCGCGTCCTCAGCCTCACTCCTCAACAGGTCCACGCTTTTCTCTCTCAATTCAATTTTTCAAAATTGCGCACCACCAGTATTCATCAACAATTTGTTTTTTTTTTTTTAAATAATTTTGCTGAATAAAAATTATATTTTATTGCTCTAAGTCGCAAGTTCGTATAGCGGGAGCGTGAGATCGTCAAGTTGGATTCGTAGTTCAAAAAATGGCGGGAGCGGGAGCGTCACCTTTAGACGAAGGATTTGGTGACTTAGTTATTGCTAGCATTTTGAATAGTAGTTTTTCTCAGTTAATTGTTGTAACATTTCTGAAAAGATTTCTATAAACAGAGAGACTGATGTGGAACGTTTATACAAGTGAAATTAAAATCAAGGTTCTTTATATGATTTTGTTGTTTTTTGTTTTTGTATTATGATTTGCTGTTCTTTGTTCAAGTCCAAGCGTTCCCTTCATTATTGTACGCGTTTTTGTGTATGCTGTCACTAACTTGGAGGCTCTGTATGTGATTTTTCTGTTTTTTGTTAGTCCATACATTCCTTTTGTATTTATACGTGCGTTTGCGTGTTAAGTAATTAAGCCTTAGGCTCTTTATGTGATTTTCTATTTTCTGTTAGTCAATACATTTCGGATAATTGTGTGTGTATTTGTGTGGCAATTCTTGTTAACTATCAATTTTCCTCAGAATCTCATGTAATTTCTCTTTCAATCTCGGGAAAGTGAAAATGAAGTATCAAATTCTAGAGAATTAATATTCTCTGAGACTGCTCAATTGAGTTTTTTTCATGCTTTTCGGTTTTCATTGTTTGCAGATTGAAGAAGTTAGGTTACGGCGTAAGATTGATGTTACACAATGTTAAAAAAGAAAAAAGGATAAATTGATGTTAAATATACTAAGAGTTTTTGTCAAATTTGATCCTTGCACTTTCATCTTTATTCTACAAGCTTCTTTCATCATGTATATACGCGTATGTGTATGTGTGTGTTGTATAATTGAATTTGACGCTCTTTAAACAGCACTTCTTGTTTTCTATTTTTTTGGTGTTTGATTTTTTTTTCTGCGAAACTGAGACAAGATTCTTTGGAATTGATTTTCTTTGAGTATTCTTAATTGAATGTATTACACAGATAATATTACTTATGTTTGCAGATTGAGGAAGTTCGGTCACGGCTAAATGTTGATGTCACAGTTGCTACGGACAACATATCTGCAATGCCACCGATTGAATCATTTATTGACATGGTACAACACGTGATATTTTTACATAATTCAATTTACATAATTTTTTTATGAATATTTGATGGTCCGACTCTTGATTGAGTTTGGTTTGTAGAATTTGCATCCGAGTATCATGAAGGATATCGTCTCTCATGGATACAGTGCACCCACTCCTATCCAGGCGCAAACCATGCCAGTGGCTCTTAGTGGAAGAGATCTTTTGGCTTGCGCAGAAACTGGTAGTGGCAAAACTGCAGCATTCAGCATCCCTATGATTCAGGTTTTTGCTTGATTCTTTGTATGCTTATGAACTGCACATCTATGTTGGTTGTTTAGTCCATCATTTACCTGAACTTATTTGCTAGTTGAAAGTTTGTGATGTAAGGTATTAAAACTTTTCGTCCATTCCAGCATTGCTTGGCTCAGCCTCCAATTTGCCATGGTGATGGGCCTTTGGCGTTGGTATTGGCTCCTACGAGAGAGCTCGCACAGCAAATTGAGAAAGAGGTTTTACAGATTGACTACTGCAGTTTATTTATAGTGGCCCATAATTCTGCACTTTACATGATCCCTCTTCCCCAATCGTTTTCCAAGCTGCTTTTGAATATTTCGGAGCCTTTATTTAAAATTTTGCATAAGCTTGTACTATCTTATTTCTTCTTTTTGGAGATGAAAGCTCCTGGCATTATGGATTTTTGGTTACTGGAGTTTTCATCATGTGCAAGTAATTTAATCTGAATTTTGATTTCTGCCTACAGGTTAAAGCTTTTAGTAAATCTCTGGATTCTTTCAGAACTGCCATCGTGGTTGGTGGAACTAATATTGCTGACCAGGTACTGATCGGCTATATATTCATGTTGATGATTATCTAATCTGATCATGACAAGGATATTATTATGTGATTATATCAAATTAAAGCCCCTTATACTACAGTAAATGTGGGATACTTTTGTAGAGGATAACACGCTAAAGGTTGCCATGAAAGAAAAATAAAATAAAATTATTACGTACTTTTCATTCTCTAGTAATTGTTGTGTCTTCCTTATTTTCTTTTTTGTGTAAAATGCCCTTGGCTGATCTTCTCAACCCATGCTTTCGTTGCTGATGCCATCACAGGGATCCAGGTTGCGAGCAGGAGTAAATGTAGTGGTTGCTACTCCTGGGAGATTTATTGACCACTTGCAGCAAGGGAACACCTCTCTTTCGAGAATTTCATTTATTGTGTTGGATGAGGCTGATAGGATGCTTGACATGGGTTTTGAACCGCAGATAAGAGAGGTAGACGATATTCTACCAATTCCACTGAAACTTTCTACTTCCAGATGACGGCACATAACAGTTGCTGTCTCTGACTATAAATTGCATCTGCCATTTATTATTCATAATTCCCTTGTTCGTTTCTTAGTCTGTCATTTTCTAACTACATCACTTCTCGTGGTCTTTCAAAGTGAGGTGTTACTATCAGAAAATCCTCATATTGCTGTCAAGAACCAGCGTAGCTTAGTTTCGGGCACAAGTCACAGAACATAAAAAAATTTCCACTCATTTTATTCATTACTTATAGGATTTGACCATGTTTATAGGCTGCAAATAGTTCAAAAAGTAGCAACCTTCTGTTGCAATTGGTAGGTTCACGATGTCTCTAGTCACATTTACCTAGTTGTTCACATTAGCGACTGGCATGCTTCTTTCATGGTTGATGGGGTCATTCTTTTTTATAAGATGAAGCACTGAGTTTATTTACCATAAAACAGGATAAAAAAACAGTTGATTTTGGGGGTGCGTGCAGACTCCATACTGTGATGTTTATCTATGCGCATGCTTGGATAATTAAGGCTGTTAAAGGAAAATAATTTTGTACTTGTTCCTTCATCAGGTGATGCGTAGTCTTCCAGAAAAGCATCAAACCTTGCTTTTTAGTGCAACCATGCCGGAGGAGATTGAAAATCTTGCCCAGGTCAGACCCGTTCCACTACCTCCTTTCCCTTTTCTGGCTCCTCACCAACAAGACACACACTAACTAAAAAGAAAAAGGGGAAAAGAGAAAGGAAGAGAGGGAGAGGCTTACACCACGAGTTTGAATACAAACTCAGAACTTATTTTCACGCACTTTGATAATATGAAATATGATTCCCGAGACGTTTGAACTTATGCTAGTGTTATTGAAATCTTGACAGACCATGTTCTGTTGTGTTGTGCACATATACGTTAACTTTGCACATTGTTGAATGTTGTTTCTCTACAGTGAAATGACATTCCTTCTGTTGTAAAAACTTTAGGATTACTTGACCAACCCTTTACGAGTAAAGGTGGGACAAGTGAGTAGTCCGACAGCAAATGTAACCCAGATATTGGTGAAGGTTTCAGATCAGGAGAAGGTATGCTGCAATTTTAAAGCTGATACTTCCAGTATTGAAAATACTTTTGCCTCTTTTCTTGCATTATTCGTTCGTGTTCAAGCAAATTATTCTTTCTTGCAAATTAGTATTGATTTAAAACTAACTTTTGTTAGCTTCTGTTTCAAATTGATCATTTCAGAGAAAATGTTTGTTGCATAGGGTTTGTCCTCCTTTTGCTAATAACTGTCCAATCTTTTAGATCGACCGGCTTTTAGCCCTGCTTGTTGCAGAGGATGGGGAGTGTGAAAGAAGTGGCCGCTCATTTCCTTTGACCATTGTTTTTGTAGAGAGGAAGGTATAGTTTTTCAATGTCTTGTTAACTGCCATATAGTTTAACATTTAATCCTATTGCACATGTCATGTTGTCTATCTGGACACTATCAGTATAGCTTGCTCACCTTCAGCGGCTCAGCCTTTCTATCTGTGCTTCAACTGATGTTATACTAACTATTGGTGTCAATTTGTACTAAAGTTGATATTAAGAAGTTTTAGCTTTTCTGTTTCTTTTATCGTCGTCAATTTGTTCTAATTCCAATCGGTCACTTCAATGCTCTTGAATGTGGTTAGACTAGGTGTGATGATGTTGCAGAAGCATTAGTGGCTCAAGGTTTGCATGCAGTTGCTCTCCATGGAGGCCGAAGTCAAAGTGAAAGGGAGGCTGCTCTTCGTGAGTTTAGGCATGGAGCTACAAACATCTTGGTATTTCTTTGTTTTTTCTGAATGTCTTGCTGAAATTAGTAGAATTTGAAAATTCAAAGTGTTTTCTATTCGTGGATCATTTATAAGTCAAGTTCTATATCTTGTTGGTAATTGTGCCTCTGCAGCTATGCCATCATTGGTTGGAATGACTAGACTCTTATCATTTATTGAAATGGACCGTGTTCAGTCTTAATTCATACTCATATTGGTAAATTGATTATCAAAAATGAAAAAAATCATGACTTCATGAACTTATTTTTTGTTCTTAAATATGCACTTGCTGCTAGTCCAGTAAATGTATTCAATATATATTTTTACTTTTCTGGACTGTTAAAGATCTTGGTTCTCATGTTTCAGTATCTTGTCATGCTTTCTTCTTTAACTGGAATTGATGGAGTACATGTGCTAAAGTCACTTCGCTGGTATTTTTATGATCATTTACTCCTTCCTTCTAGAGCAGGTTGCCACTGATGTTGCCTCACGTGGTTTGGATGTTACTGGAGTTGCTCATGTAATAAATCTTGATCTTCCAAAGGTCTGGCACGATGTACTCATTTTCCGAAACTTAAAAAGTGAAGTGAAAAAAGGAAGAAATTATCTGAGCCTTCATCTTTTGTTTGCCTCAATTATAGACCTTGGAAGACTATATACACCGAATTGGTAGGACAGGTCGTGCAGGATCAACTGGCCAAGCTACTGCATTTTACACTGATCGTGACATGGTTCTTCCTTTGCTCACCTTCTTCTTTGTAGTTCTTTAATATGTGAATTCATTTTATTCATAGCGTGACATGTATTTATTAGTCTGTGTTCTTGAAATGGTCTATTGTGTTCAGATCCTCGTGGCAAAAATAAAGAAGGCAATTTCAGATCTTCAGGCTGGTAACACCGTGGCCTTTGCTACTGGCAATGTAAATTATTTCCTTCAATTTGCATTACAATTTGCCACTAAATTATTTCCTTCAATTTGCAT
>MKEJ01103592.1:0-13545 GCA_001753735.1 Embelia ribes | reverse complement strand
TATCATAGTATACTGATCAAATCCCAATGTAGAGATATAACAAAGTAGACTCATGAGCAAGGCTCGGGTAGGTAACGAGTACTTGTTTGTTATCTTGATAGCTCTATTAACTCGCCACGGTGTGTTGCTTTGGAAGTAAGAAATTTACCGTCAAAGTTTGTTCTTTCGCCATTTTCACATCCTGATCCATTGATGACCCTTCTTGCAAATATGTAGGTGTTGCGTTGGTTCTCCGTCAGTCTGATCCAGTTCTTAATGATTGGCAAAGTGGAAGTGGCGCATCCCGTGAAGCAGTTCTTGATGGCGTCAGGCAGAGGCTCATAGAGAAGGTTGTGAGAGACCACGAGTACGATGATGATGGTTCCTCTAGTGATTAGGCTCATCTGTAGCGACTATTATCCCTTCTTTTCGTGGGGTCTTTCTTAGTTTCGGTGTTTTCTCTCCATTTCTCATCACTGCAATGTATTTTTTTTAGCGGAGACGAGGCTGTGTATGCGGGTCTTAATACTAGAGCCCTCTATTCCTCTGTTGATTTACATTGTCGAAAATGTAAATCGATTTGGAGTGCAACGTAGTGGTATGATTGATCTGAAATGCTAAAAGTTTGACTACCTAACGTTAAAGCAGACTGCTCTCCTGCATTTATAGCTACGTGAATTTTTAATGTCTTGACACCATCTAACAACCAATGTACATGATAAGCGGCTACCTAGAGGTAAAAGGTGGTTCTAACCACCAAACATTCGTAACAAAAGTTAGAAGTTCTTGAACTAAAATTTATACTATATATCAAAAGTTATATTTGCTTCATAATATTTTGCAACATGTATTTTTTTACAGTCAGATTTCTTTAACAAAAGAAAGATTTAATAGTTGAAAAAAAATATGTATAAAATAACCGCAGGTCAAAGTATATAAAAAATTTCCTAAAATCTTTCCCCTATCATGTTTCGTTATCACCATTTACGTATATAGAAAGTGATAAAAATGCATGCATAAAAAATAAAAAATGAAAGTTACTAAGAAAAAAATTCAATTACTCTGTCGATTATTTGCTTTTACACACTACTCCTCTATCTGAAAATAAATAACACATGGACCCCAAAAACTTTGAACCTAACTAGGATCAAATTCTCCACTTTCACAAGCTTGCTTCAACTTGGGAGTCTCTAGCACAAGTATGTCACCATAAGCTTCATTTTGCTCCACATCTATGTATCCTCTACTTTTCAACACCTGTAATTTTGATATCAGATTAATTAGTACGTACAGCTTATAACCAAGTAGAAAGGTCGTTGACCCCGTCCCACTGGGGGTCTAAATGAGCTGAGGCAACTCGAGCTTGCCTATGCTAGAGTTCGGCTTGTTTAATAAGTGAGTACTAAAATCATGATCGTACTGGGCTCATTTAACATATGAACAGAGCCCGAGCCAAGACCTTAAGAAGTTGCTCGGAAGCAGTTCTCAAACAGTTCTGTTCATTCACACCCAACCTACACCCCACCTTCAACTAGTTGAAGGGAGCTAAAAAAAAAAATCAACCCTAAGTAGAATTAAACTTCAATCATCTACGAGTCGATAAAATCAGCGTACCAATGTTTCATAGAAGAACCTTGCACTCTCACTTCTGATCTTCTTTTTAAGAAACTGTGATAAGCTTATTCCTGTGTTTTGTCCTCGTTTCTTCCGACTTAAAAAGCTTTTGCATAATTGCCTTGTTACCAATCTGTGTAAGCACATATCGAGCCAATCAATATTTACTCATAAAATTCACAACATGAGGTCTAAATTAACAAAATGGAATTTGGTATAAGTCCTACCTGGTTCTATCCGACCATCCATCTGCGGCCAAAACAAGCAGAACCAAAATCGGATGAGAATGCCAATTAAAAAGAACAATTAAAATACTTGAAAAGCTGTTTACATGTACAAATCATTCATTTTTCATAAAAAGATAGGGACGAGAAATATAGGCTCCACTTGCAAGTATCCTTACCTCTTTCCAGGTTCACTTCTCCTTGAGAATTTCGCCCCTGAGATGTAATTAAAAGCAATAATCAATCAGATGTTTGCTAACCAAAAAGAAAAGGAGAAGGCCTAGCAGGCCAACTCAATATATGCTAAATAGCCACTTTTCAAAAAGAAGCTTATAAAATCAGCCAAAAAAAGTTTTTTTTTTCTTTTTTCTTAATTCATGTATATTAAAGAACAAATCACCTTATTTGTCGAGCTTTTCTCGGGGTCTTCCTCCTCACTCAGATACAGTTCTTCATCTATGCGTTCGACTGTGCACGTTGGTCCCCCTCTGTCACACTCGACAATTTCACCATTATCATATGACCTCAAAGAAGGCGATTGGATAACAGGTTGTGCTTCATCTGGAGATATATGCCCAGTAGAAGATTCTGGCATGTGCAACTTTTCTGCAGCTTCCACATTTTCCACGTCTTTAACCATTACCGTACTTTTCAATTTGGTCCCACAGAACAAAGATCGAAGCTCAGAAGAAATATCTGTAAGATTTTCAATTTTTTATAAAACGAAAATGCAACTCTTGAACAGGTTATGAAAAGAACTTTTCGCCAAAGCGATAGGAATATAAGGGCATAGTTTGTTTACTTTAAATGATGGCAATTCATATATGCAATGCCATCCCATAAGAAATTGCAGCAAAAAACCTTTGCAAGATGAATGCACTTTTTAAAATGAAGCCAAAGGACCTGCATAGCACCAATACATGCAATCTATATAAATAATATGTTAAATATTACCCTGCATCGACTAATAATAAGCTTAAACAGTTGCATATGATTGCATGAGCACCCTTTCCTTGCAACCCGGTTTTTAAGCATGAGTTATACCATGTGATCGTTGCAACTATAAATTTAACATGGTATCAGAGTAAAAAAGAACTGATTATTGATTAAAATTATAATTTTATTGCTGACTCCGTAACATGATTATATGTACACTCTCACTTTGCAAGCCAGTTTTTGTGAGTGCTCCCATGTGATAGTTGCGATTATAAATTTAACATAATATATGAACACGCGGTGCACAAAGCTTTCACATTGGTAGGTTTGTGGAGGCTATGATGCATGTAGATGCAGAGAAGTTATTTTACGAGTAAGAACCCGAACCTCAGGTAGCACCAATTTATGCGATAATACACCAAAAGATTAAATGAATCTTTTTTACAGGGAGATGACGAATGACTCACAAGGAAACAAAGGCTCGAAGAAAGTGCAAGGAAGATTGGAAATTTGACGTCTTTTCCATGCCTGGAGATCGGTGAGACAAGCCTTGCGTCTTTTAGAAACCAAGCTGCTTGTGTCATTTAGGTTGTCCTTAACTACCCTAAAAATAAAAAATAAAATAAACTGGAACAAATTTTCTCCGGGGTAAAATAAAATTGTTTGTCATAAAATAATTTCTTTAAATACTTGAACAATTTCAAATTCGGAGGAGTGGCAACCAAACAAGTTTTTCAATCCAAAAGACTACCAACTACATATGCTTAAACTAAGGGCCAATTTGGATTGCTTTTTGCTGCCTGCTTCTGCTTTTTTTTTCCCTTGAAAATTGCAGCCTGAGGTATTTGATAAACTCTAAAGAATCTGCTTTTAATAATTTGTTTCCGTTTTTTTAAGGGTGCTTTTGGAAGTAGCAATAGGAATGCTTTGAAAAGTTGCTTCCGCTTTTTCTTTCATTAATTACCATAATAACACCTCAACTATATTTATTGCATCCCTTATACATACTTTTGTCTTTTTACGTAAGAACCATCGTATTGTCAAACACTACACTAATTTTCGAAGCATTTTTTAAAATTTATTTACCAAACACTAAGATTATACCAGCTTTTATAATCAACTTTCAAAAGCAACTTGAAGAAACAAATTTTAAAAGCAAAACACACGGACTTGAAGGACAAACGGCTAGCTTAGAGTCCTAAAACATAGGCTTAAAGTCACATACTTGTTAGACAAAACGATGACCTCGTCAACCAGGCACTTTCTCTTCCTTGACGAACCACCACGCTCCCTGATAACTGGAGTTCGAACACCTGTCAACTCCGGAGGAGTGGTACCTGCATTACAAGTAGAATGCTCATCTGCGTAGGGAGTTAAAAAACAACTATTTTTTTTTTACATATAGAAATGTATAGCACTGGGGAATGCCCCTTTTACTCCCTTAGTTTCTTCTTATCAATAAAATTTATCTATTTTGTGTGGGAAAATAAAAAACGCTCAATAACCATAACACAAATGCTTCTTAAGTATGAAGTTAGTGAAATTAAAATTCTACAAATTCATTTCAATGAAAAATTGTTACCTGAATCATGTGGATCTCCGGATTGAAAAGTGACATCAACATTCATGGACACTTTGCGGTCTTTAATATTATCTTGACGCTTCCCACTTTCTGGAGATTTCATTTCTAACACATTCATGTCGTCCGCATAAACTTCATCTTGCTTGTCAGATAACTTGGTCTGCTTTCCATCAGTCTCACTCTTTTCAAACATTGGCCCAAATAGGTCTCGATCCCCCTCAATATCACAGAGTACCATAGGGTCCAAGCGATCGTCCAATGAGAAACTGTTCGCTCGAAGATTCTCTTTGCTCGACTCTGAGTAGACTAAATTTAGAGATGAAGTACCAATATCTTTCTCCATTGGATAAGGTGAAATGACACTGGAGCAGCCATAAAAAACATGTTGTCAACCTTTTCAGCTAGAGCAATACTATGAAAAAGTTATTAAATTTAGGCCCAAGCAATTTTCAAAAGATAGCGTAAACAAAATTTTCGACGTACTCTTTAACCGGAGTGTGTGCTGCAGAGCAAGGTTCAGGATGTGAAACGTCAGACTCAGTGTGATTCTGCAAAGTACAAGAGCTACTAAGCTTCATACATTGAATAGTAAACAGCAATAATATAAAGCACTTGTAAATCAACAAAAATTGTTTGAATTTTCTTGTTATAGGTTGGTCAATATTACTTTCATTTAAGGCCTTTTGCTTGTTTTCCTAAAAGGTTGTACCAAATTAACATAGTTCTAGTTCAAAACAAAATAGCTTTTATCTCATTTCAGATCTACGAAGCACAAGAACAAAGCAGAAGCAATACCAAACGTCCCTATTTTCAGTTTGTGCCAAGACTCCAGCCTCCAGACGATGAAGGTTGTCAATTAGATATCAAACGAAGAAAATACGAGTTTATAAAATTTCCAAACATTGAGAGAATAATTTACTTGTACGCATATAATATGCCACAGAATAAATCATACCTTTTCAGGTGAATGATATCTAGCGTCTTCAGTTGTACACGCATCTAGTTTAAAAAAGACCAAGTTATACTCGGTGACCTAGAGCTAACAAAGCTACAAAGTACACAGCAGAACTTTATTAATACCTTCTAGTGTGATATCTTCAGCAGCTCTTACATTGCCACTGCAAATAATCCATGAATTAAGAAAGAGAATCAAGCAA
This sequence comes from Embelia ribes, assembly GCA_001753735.1. NCBI lineage: Eukaryota > Viridiplantae > Streptophyta > Magnoliopsida > Ericales > Primulaceae > Embelia > Embelia ribes. Next base: position 8,053 of record MKEJ01103592.1, on the reverse strand, counting down.
TCCGTGAACAAATAATTTAACTCCCATGGTGAATCTGGTATGGGAATATGACTTACGAGCTTGAACAAAAATAAAACTCATCCCTTGACTTTTCAAGTTATTAAAATACTTTCAAGTGCTTATCAAAAAGATATTCACTTAAACGTTAAAACACCAAACACACGTTACAATATTACAATAGAGGATATCTCACCCATCTCGGTCGTCCAGGATTTGCAAGTCAAACGCATCAAGTTCCAAAGCTTTTGGTCGAATAATAGAGAGAGACACACGAGGGGCGCGCATCCCCTCAATAAGTTTGCCAGCCTTCTTTTTTATGCCAGCAAAATCATTTATTCTATCGACAACCCGATGACAATCACCATATAGATAATCCACTTTCCGTGAGTAAATCTTGACAATGCCCAAAAGAAGGAACGCCAACACTCTATATGTGACGACAGGTACTTCATCCAGTAATATCTTATCTATATTGTAAATCAAGCGAATAAACATTAATGGCAGATTAAGTGCTGTTTGTGCATGATGAAATATCCTAAATTAAAGTCAAAACTAACGTTGAGTAATTCGCAAAGCTAATAGGAAATATTCACTCTAAAAACTAAAGGAAAAAAACGAATTTATCCAAGCAATGTGAGGCTGCATACATCTTAAACTACCCAAAACAGAGCAAGTTTAGTTAAAAATAGGTCTAAACAACAAGCCAACCAGAGTTTCACTTTCGTGCATAAGCTTCAAAAATACTGATTAAAAGTACTTCTCAGCTGGAACAATGGTAATACGAGACTTTAATTGGTTTAATCAAGAAACCACGTGGGAACTTCTCCAAATTTTTCCCAAAACCTCTGGTGAAAGCGAGTTGCTTAATAACTTCTCCAAATTTTCCCATCAAAGCAATTGAAAAGGAATAAGAAATTCGAAACAAGCATTACAAGTAAACTTAGTCTAGATTCAAACAACTATCCCCTGGCCCATCTCTGAACATTATCACCAGCATTATTTGGGGCCATTATTTCACAAATATTTCCATTCACTTTAATTTTCTTTTAGGGGAAAAAAACAATCACGTATAACTCACCATGAAAACCGACTTACGAGAGAATGGTTCCATATTGAATGTGGGATCCAACATACTTCCACCATACTTCCATAACCGATGTCGGAGTACCTATTGACACCGACCTAACATGCATGCACCTACCAATAATTTTAATCTAGCTTTCAGGTCACCCTTTCCGTGCATAGTGGCCTACTGACTTCTCCTGACAAGCTATCTGGCCTCTAGGTCGCCCCACTAGGCCACGTTGGTACCCTGTACCTAAACTGGCCCGACAACCCTCAATAATACCTATTAGTTATCTGGCCAGCACACTATTCTTTTTTGTAATTTGTCTATTTTTTATCGTCCATAATACATATTAGCTATCAGGCCGATACAGTATCCCTTTTTTCTTTAATCGGCTATTCTTTTTATGCGGTGGAACGCGACTCATGCCAATTAATGAAATCTCTCTTGTTCAACTCCCTCCCCCTTAAAACCGGCTTGGAAGGGTGCCCCAATAAATTATATACACATGGTAAAGCCCATAGTTAGTCGAAACGGGATCGAATAGTTACCTATGGACTAACCACTAACAATCATAATCACTAAGCACTGAACAACTTATCCTTTTTTTTTTTTTTTGAGGTCAGGGCAATTCGTAAGCCTCTACGAGGCCTTATAATGGTAGTTACTAATGCTTTTATGACCAAGAGATCGATTCTTACCAAATCGGACAGCACTTGCTGGAGACTTACTACTGAACAACCAATGATTTAAAAACCAAAACATAAAAAAAATAAAATGGTTGTATTAACCTAAAAGCCCCCCCAAAAAAAAATATAAAAACTGCGGTTAAATCTAATAGAATTTCTGTACAAGTAGCATTCATGCTTAAAAGTTGACATATAGAGTGGAAAAACAAATAAAAAAAAATGTGTTTTTTGGTCACTCTTACAACAATTCAAAGCATTGACACTATCTGTTCTATCTTCAATTTTTGAAAACTATAAAAAAAAAAAAAATTAGAAAACATATATATATACAATTAAATGTATTAATTACCGACAGAAGAGGAGATGTTAGTGTGAGAAACTTGATCCTTTTTAAGGCTTTTGAGGCAATGAGCAGCGACCCAAATAGTCCTTAATGCCCCCTTTTTCGAGAGCAAACACTCCGAATAGAACATTACAATCTCTCTCTCTCTCTCTCTCTCTCTCTGAAGGATGTATGGATGGATGGTTTTTGGGGAGCAGCAGAAAGAAATAACGGTATACAAAGAGTACGGGAGAAGAGTCTGAAGAGTACCCAGGAAGATTTTAATTTCAGTGTTCAGGAAAAAGGAAAAAATCCAAATAAAAACGAAATTTAGAGGGAAATAATAATCTTTTTTCTTTTTTTCCTTTTCACAATTTTTTTTTTTAAAGTTATTGCACACAATAATGATAGCAAAATAGTTCTTTACACCTATTTTGATAGCATATTTGTAACATTAAAACTCACTCAATGCTTTTAAGCTCATGTAAGGGATTAGATGTTAAAATTTTAACTTTTGTTATGCAAGAGTTAATATTCAATTAGTATGTTGTACGATTTTATTTGTACTGCATGTCGTGGCACAAACAATGCATGTGTAATATGCATAACAGATAACAAAACTATCAGATTTTTAAATATCTGCCACCTTCGTTACTATTTTGGCTTCCACTATAATTTTTATGACCGATTTAGTGGTGATGATAAATTTTAGTGATTGAAAGATGTTTCGCATGGAGGTAAGGGAGATTTTCCAATTATTTCTTACTTACTGTTTTTGCGATTATGGAGAAATATAAAATAATTGATTCTCTCTAATCTAAAAGTATGTGAATGTGGTTGACTAGTGAAAAATGAAAATTTATTTTTATATCCTCATTGTGACTGAATGTATGTAAGATAGAATGGAAAATTTTGATATTTATAAATAAAAGAGATAAGGGCATGTTAGAAATTGCAGAAAGTAAACATAATTGCTATTCAACTTTTAAGAAAAAAAAGAAATCAAAGTCCAAAATATGAATAATGGATAATCAAGTCCGAGTTTTTTGTTTTTTGTTTTTTGGTTTTTTTTTTTCGTTGATATTGAAAATTGGAGCATTAAACCGAATGGTCCTTTTTCTCTTATCTGCAAACGATAACATTTAAAAAAAAAATGTAAGTTTCTCATCTCATTTAAAAGTGTATTACTTCTTCTAAAAACAAAAAAGGTATTTGGGATCACATATATAATTAAATAGTTTGATTTGAAACAGTTCGAACGTAAATTTCCGGGTTTTGCTAGGCAACACAACTATAGGCCTTTAAGCTAGCATACCTAATTTCTTCATAAATATTTCCATAAAAGTTTAAAATATTTTATCCTATATTTTTTCATATAAAACGAAAATGATTATTATAAACATACTCCCCTTTAATTTACACGCATCCAATTTTACTGCCAGCTGTAATATTTTTGTACCACGTGTCATCATGCTGTAACCCTATTATTTTAAATTAAAAAGTCATAAAGCCATGATTATCTTTTGCATCCTTGCATCCAGCCGAAAGCAAAATTTGAGTTTCCAAATCCAAAGTTTGTTTGCTAGATACAAATTATCCAAAGTTTGAATTTAATTTTTTTTTTTAAATTTGAATAATTTAGGTTCGGGTACAGGTAATTCGGATAATTATTCGAATAATAAAGCAACGTCATTTTATATTATATATATAAAAAACGACATCGTTTTATGTATATAATTTGGGTTCGTTCGGATAATTCGGGTTCGGGTTCGGGTTTCTTATTTCTATTTCGGGTTAAACAATTTCGGATTCGGGAATTTCGTTTTTTTTCAGGTAATTTAAATTTAGATAATTTGAATTGGGTATACCCGAATACTTACCCTTACTTAACACCAAATGAATTTTTTCCAATAAATAAATTGTAGTAATTCATAGCTAGCATATCAAATAGGAATCTATTTTTAATTAAGCGGAAAATAATGTTCTAATATAATTTATTTTTCTTCCATTCATGTTGTAGGTACTTGCCCACCCGTTCGTCTTGAATGCATATATTGAAATACTAATTAGGGGGATTTAGTTGCAATTTTTAAAGAAATAAGTCAATATTTAAAAAAATATAGATACATTAAACTTAAAATTTCCTTTTATTTTGGCCAAAATAACAAATAGATTCAATTTAAAAACTAAATAGCTAAATGTTATCCAATTTATAAGAAAAAAAATTGATAAATTGAAATTTATTAATAGCAACCAAATAACCCTTAATTTTAGATTATGTTCTAGTAATTTGTTCACCAATTCGCCTTAAATGCATGATCCATATTCATTTCTCTGTATGAATTAATAATGGTGCTTGCACCTAAACGCATAACAAACTAAATTTTTTTAACACGAAGGAAAACTTTACCCATCTAAGCTTGGATGGTGGGAGCTTAAAAACTCTATGATTTTTAGCTTATTTATTTAAAAGCTGAATAGCATTTAGTTATTCAAATTTTTAAGTTGGTTATTTGCTAACATGATTTAGTTATTTAGATTTTAAGCTAATTTATTCACTGTTGTACCTCAAATAAGCTGAAAGTTTTTAATTGAATGTATTAAAATTTATATTTAGCCATAAATAAGTTGACTTATTTACTTAAAAATTGCATCCAAACAGTCCCTTAATAAGACCGTACCAATATTACTTTAATACAATACTGCAAATACAAATATTACTTTAATACTTCGAAAAATAAAGCAGTTATTATAGTGTTGGTATTAACTGAGGAACCCTTATTTCCTTTCAATTATATTTTCCCAATTTAAGGGATCTGCTGTGTGCATTTTTACCCATCAACACTCGTTTTAAAATATGAGTAATAGAAATTAAACAATAGGGAGTGAAAATGATTAAAAATACTATGCCATAAATTGTATTAGGAGAATTATACGAATGGTCCCTATACTTTGAACAAACATTATCCGGTCCTCGTAATTTTGATTGAAATATTAACAATTCCTAAATATTAAAAAGGGAATGGATTTAATTCTCAAGTTTTAAGAAAAACAACATATTCGTTCCACTTTATAGCTGTTCTAATTTTTATATACAAAGGCAATATAAATAGTCATGTAAAACTAATTCAATCCTACATTAACTACAAAATGATCATTTCATTTATTTATCATCGTTTAGGATAATTTTCTATTCGTAAAGGGACCAATGGCAGATATCAGCTAAACAACTATCTCAGTTACATCACTCCTCTTGTCTGATCTAAATCCACAAATTTGGAATTTTTAAATTTTAAATTTTTGTTAGATCTATTTCATAGTATTAGATTTAGACCCAAAAGTTGTAACAACAACCCATGAAAAGCTGAATATATGGAGTGTTATATTATAGCAGATTATGTATGATAGATCCAATTGTGGTTAATTTAACTTGAGAGATGGTACCAAAATTTGATTATTTTCGATATTATAGAAAGATATGTTATCCATTGGCCACAATCAGGGTGGATGGAATGGATAACTGTATACCAGGTTTTATGTGATTATTATATGTCTTAATCATTAAAAAGTAAAAGTTTATAATACCGTTGTTCAACCATATTTATTTAAGCAAATGAGTGTTGTCACTACAAAAATACAAGGATGCTAGAAGGGATAAATTGAAACAAATCATTTTCTATTCCAAATTGGAAAGAAAATTGAACGAAAGGTAAAAGTTTTGACCAAATAACCGAAATTTTTAAATGATAAAATCGATTTCAAAATTCATTCAAAAAACTAGCTGAAAATTTTTGCACCAATTTTTTGAACAGATATTGTAACAGATTGACACCCGTTCCAAATTCCATTCCATACTTTTCAAAAATTAATATTTTAATATTCCCTTCCAAAACCAGTTCCAATTATGAGCTTCAAAATTCGTTCCAAAAAAATGATGTATTGTTTATATTTAAAAATTTAAAAATAATAAATAATATGATTTATTCGTTTCTAATAATTTGTAATTTTTGATGAAGTGGTATCACATTAATTAACTAATCATTTTATGCAATCCGTCTAATAATAACTCAATAGCGTTGTGCTCAAATTTTAAGCCCCCGTGGTAATTTTTATTGCAAGTAATGTGCATAAATTCAAAGTATATGATCCAGAAAAGGCTTTTTTTTTTATTTCTGCAAGATTTGTCAAAGTGGATAGGCTATATTGTGAAAGCTAAAGTGGTTTGCATTACGCACGGAGCATTACGAACTTTGTAAAGTTGATATTTTGCAAGTTTTGTGTTTGCAGTTTTTAATTGGGCCATAATGAAATGAAAGATTACATGACAATTTACTCATTTCCTCTGAATATTGGTATGAATGACTAATGTTAGTGAGGGTCTTTCTAAGCCAAAAATTGAACGCAATCATGGGGCTCATATTTACTACAAAAATACAAACTTAATAATTATTATATAAGTTGATATATTGACTCAAAATCCAAGTGTACATGGGATTTTGTGGTTAAAATCGACAATGAGAAGTCTCGTTAGCACTTTGGGCCAGTTTTGGGATCAAACAAAGCCAAGAAAGTTGAAAACAGAGGTGCACTTGAAGAAATGTTTGAATGTAATTCAAACGGTGAATCTCTAGTAAGTTGCCTTCGAAGATGCTTTCGAATGCACTTAAACTTCCGGGCATTGTTTTCGTCAAAAACGGCTTATGAAAGGTGTTACTCGGAACTTTGATTATGATATATTTCATGCCTGAATTAGAAGACCCTTATGGCTATATAAAGATACTTAAGGCTTGTTTATAGGTATAAGAATGCATGAGAGTATTGTAAATAGGTTACTTTGTGAGGGAAATATCTCCCCATGGGGGACTTTCCCATAGGTTGAGGGGTTTCTCAGGGGTTCTCATCTGGTGGGAGGTTGTCTCATGTTCATGAGATGGTGTTCTCATAGGATAGGCTTATGGAGAATTTCTCATAACATCTTCTCGCATGGATCTCGAAGATATGTGTGTAATAGAGTTTATACAAGGGAAATTTCTAAACTTATTGGTTGGCGAAAATTGTAGTGAGGTGAAGATTGATTCCAATGAAGACTTTCTAGGGTAAGTAAAATTCTTTTGAGTCAAAATTTCTCGAGAGCTAAGCTGTTCCACATGTTTAGAGAATTGAAGGATTATTCATGAAGTATGGTGGACATTATTGTTTTTGTAATTGTAACAATTTATTACAATTAAATAATTTAAGGATATAATTCTAAAGAGTGAGTGAATCTCGTTAAAAAATTATTGTGGTATATTTTTATTTTTCATGCACTTGTTTTTGCTTTGACTATGCACATTTACATGTTATATTTCCACATTATGATGTTGGAAGAGTTTAATTGTTATAACCTGAGTAGATAGGGCTGATTGATCTCCTGATAATATAGACTCAAGATTTTGTTACCACTCCCTCTAAGTTGAAGATTTAAGGATTCGTTGAGTGAATTTTTAAAATGAAATTTTAGATAGTTTGTAAGCAAAATTTTCAACTTGAATCTCAAGCCAAGTAAATTGCTTCGTACATATTGAAAAGAAAAAATAAAAGTAACGCTACAACTAGATGATTATTCAAAAATTATAAAATTAGGTTATAAGAAACATTTGGTATGTGTTAGAGATTTTTATTTTTTTTTCTGTCAGATGAGTAAGCAGCTCGATGATGTACTATTTATGGGCAACGTAATATGTTGTCGCTGGACTATGTATTACATAGATTAGGGATACTGCGAATATTGTATTAGTATATATCGAACTTTGTGTGATTATGGATTGATGCGGGTAGATAATGATGGATATTTTATTATTGTTATTATTCATTTTTGTTCTTTACTTATTAGGGTTGCGTCCCCAAGGTTGCAGAAATTCGGGATGTGATTGAAACATAGCAATGAAATCAACAATCTTTATTTTTTGATCATGACCGTATGCGGTCAACTTCTTG
>MKEJ01103590.1:0-16466 GCA_001753735.1 Embelia ribes | reverse complement strand
AGTGTGGTTGGAGATGCTCTTATATTTTAGGGTATTTAGTTGGATTTGACTTCCTTATTTTTATTCTAGAACTTGGATATGAGCTCATTTAGGAGCATGGTGTGAGTGCCCTTGCAACACATTTTTGTGATTTAGCTGCAGATTTTTAAAAGAGTAGTTCAATTGCTAATTATATTGAGAAACTTTCCTGAAAAATGTAATTCTTTTGCTATGCATAACAAGAAAATTTTCAGAAAAAGGATTAGACCTTAGGATCAAAATTTTACCCTGCAATGGGGCAATCCAATGGCCCGATTTTAAGGGACTAATTTCGCCAGAAAGATTCTCCCTTTTTTCTTAATTTTCGTACGAATTCCCCTTGTTTTAGCCCAGCTAAACCCGGAATGGCAAAGTTGCGTCATTTGGTTGAATTTTACATCCTCGATTCTGTAGGAAATGTGGAACTGCCCTTATTCGCCGGATTACTTTGGGACTTTTTCCGAGGATTTCGATAATAAAGATTGTTCCCCATCGTTTTCCATGTTATCAGAAGTTGCTTTAGATCGTGGGATCACAATTGTAGGTGGGACTATACCCGAAAGGAGAAGTGGACGGTTATATAACACGTGTTGCGTTTTCGGTCCTGATGGGATCTTGAAGGCTAAGCAGAGTAAAGTATTCACATTCTGCCAAAAAGTTTATTATATATATATATATATGTATATAGAAAGTCCATTTCACAAAACTCCCGTATTGCAGAGTCTAAGAGTAGGAGGGTCTGATGTATATAACCTTACCCCTGCTTCCGGAGAGGTTTTTTCCAATGGGACAAACCTATGACCCAAAAGTCGCAGGGAGGCAGGCATGACCCTAATTTATAAAAATTCAAGTTATGGATTTAAACTCTACTTGCGAATTATTGCAGATGCATATGTTTGATGTAGATATTCCAGGCGATATTGTATTTAAGGAATCAGACACCTTCACGGCAGGAGATCAACCGACTGTCGTCAACACAGGTATGATTCTTAAAATTTTGTAGCGTGACAAAAGCTGAAGGTTCAATCTTGAGCTTGCTTAGATTATTTCCTTCCATGGTACTTAAGTTGGAATATATGTCATCGATATGTTGCTATCACATTATCGGAGCTTACTATGCTAGCCATGAACCTTAAAGTAAATATAAAAATGGTGTATATATTGTCTTGTTTCCAATACTTCCTAAGTTCTAGTCCATACTTAACCGTTGTTTCCATTCATGTTTCTTTATAAATGCCTGAAAATTTTTAGAAGTTCCTAATTTATTCCATCGTCTTAATGGCAAGCTGTATTTTCTATAGAACTATAGAAGCTCTTTTACAATTTAGTTTGCTTAATGCATACGTATTTGTACTTTTGCATCCGCAAAATGTGATTGCAGATTTGGGTTGTATTGGAATAGGCATGTCATGATATACGTTTCCCTGAACTTGCAATGTTATATCGAGGTCAAGGTAATCGTCTTTAGTGCACAGCTTTTCGGTTGTTCAATTTTGTTAACCATTTTCCAAAGCCTATATACCGTATGCTTCATATTATCGAATATCAGGTGCACATCTAATATGCTATCCCGGGGCATTCAATATGAGCACAGGTGAGGCACTGTGGGAACTTGAACAAAGAGCAAGGCAAGTACATATGTCTCTTGATAATATCTTTTTTGTTTTTTTTTTCTTTCGTAACCAAAAGAACAATATAAAGGTGACACCTTGCCACATGTATGTTTTGGATCATGAGGTCCAAGATGGGAGTTTTCCGACTAAAAATTTACTTGAAATTATCAATGAGCTAATATGATTGTTTTATTGTCGAAATCCAGGGCAGCTGATAACAAGGTACTCGTGTAGTTCTATGCTATCACTATATCATAATTGGAATCGTACCATAATGCATTATAGTAAACATCGCCTCGTTATCTTAGTTGTATGTAGCGACTTGCTCACCTTCTCGGGACTCAGTGGCCAACTACATGATATGGGGTCACTCAACGGTTGTTGGACCGGTATTTTAAGGCCTTGTTTGTTGATAAATACTGTGCTTCAGTTCTTACTAATATGACCATACGGTGGTTCTAACAAAAAATGAAATTGTATTTTCTTGAGCAGTCTGGTGAAATGATTGCAACCTCGGGTCATGAAGAAACAGTAGTGATTGCTGAGATCGATTGCTCTGGAATTCAACATGAAAGGTAAATAATGAGATTTCGAGTACAACGAATGGTATATTAGGGATTTGTTATATTTGCTTATGAAAATACGTACAATTTCTACAGATTGGCACTTCCACTACAGACGCAAAGGCGAGGAGACGTGTACCAGTTTGTTGACGTTCATGCGAACAATCCACGACAAATGTGAAATTGCGATACTAGAATGCAGTGTAACACATCTGTGAGGTGTGTATACATATTCAATAATTGGAGTTATTTTTCCTAATTTTGTTGCCCTGGTGTTTTCAGTGTGCTATGGGACTTGGTGCAGCTCATGTACTGGTGCTCATGTATTTGATGTTTACTCTTTTGGTTAAAATTTAGAAATGAAGATAAGATGTTAAATCCATGTACATGTATGAAAATTTTGATCATAAATTTATATGGATAATCTTTTCAGAATGATGTGGCAATAATGGATGCGTAAGGGGTATAGATTATGGGTGGCAAGGAGCCGAGCTGAATTGAGTATTAGGTATAGTTGATTCAGCTCGAAGGAATTCCACCTGAGCTCGAGCTTGACTCGAGTGTAAATTTCAATATGAATTCGAATTCGGGTTTGTTTAAAATACGAAGAGTCAAACTCGATCGACTTGAGTCGAGCTTGAAAGTTCTTTTTTTTATTTTATATTAAATAAATTTACTATATATACATATACATATATATACTCATCGCGAAGACAAATTAGTCGAGTATCTTAACCCTTTAAATGCCGTAACACTCGAGTTAAGCATAAAAATATGCTCAAGCTCAACTCAGTACTTGTATCGAGTAATATTCAAGTCGAGCTAAAGCTAAATGCAGAAAACTCGAATGGTAGACTCGCCTAGTTTTAATAACCTGCCTTTTTTCTTTACCAAAATGAAAAAGAACAAGAACAATAAAAGGAAATGGAAAAAAAAAAAAAGCAAAAAATAATCACTATAATATATTTTATTAAATTTCCACTAATTCAATGCTAATTTAATAACAGTGTTCGGCCAGTTATATAAAGCCCACAGAAATAATAAACTGGTCTGGTAAGATTTCTGTCAAATAAATAAGATTTCTGTCGCACAATTTGTTTTTACCAAATTGTGTTGTGCATACAAATTTTAACGTTAAATAATTTAATGTTACAGTATTGAAATGATTTTTTTTATTATTATTGCACCTTTAAATTCTGATGTAAAATTAAGAAAAGGAATGATAAACTATGAAAATATTGATTTCTCAAACTTTATCAGTAACATATAAATACTAATGCTAATGAAAAAAGTCACCTAAATAACTGACCCATTGATTTGGTTGCAGTATTTAAGTTTGACATTTTCAGCTCTTTTGTTTAAAAGTTTATTAGTTTTTAAATTAAATTTATCCACTGTACTAGTTTAAATAAATTGTAGCTTCAAATGAATGTATCCAATTTCTTATTTACTTAAATACTGCAATCAGACAATTCCCGAGTCACCAAAACTTTATGTGAGTAGGAGACACTCAACTTTTTAATTATATTATACTTTAAGGGATAGGCTTACCCACCACTAAAGGTGGGAGATGAAGATAATCAAACATGGAATTCACAGTGGTGGCTTTTCTTACTAGTGCCTATCATATCCTTGCCCCAAGTGATTTGTACAAGTCATATTTTCAAACTTGAAATGCAAAATTATTTATGTACAAAAGCGAAAGTTAAAACTTTCTATATCCATTTTCCAATAAAATTACCTCATTCACTTGCCATGGTTAATGAATGATGCAAGAGATACTTTTCATAGGTATAATTGTGTTAGAAAGTTGCTTGGACATGTTCATGTTGATGAGTTTGTCGTGCGTAAGAATATTGGTCGACCGAGGGGGCAGCAGGGAGTCACACATCCCTAACATTTGAAAATTTCCGAATTTTCTGTAGAAATATATATAGATATTTTGAAAAATATTAACTAGGACCTCTCTGTTTTTCCCCGCAATTTAGTACTTGGAGTTTTATAATCAACCTCGAAGAAAATAGAATTGCTCACTCTAAACGAAATATGGGTCCGCCACTACATAATAAGTCGTTATCAAAGAAATGAAAGCTATAGTACCTTGTAAATTAGATTAATTAATGATAAGAAATCCTTTATAAACCCAAATTTATAAACCATTTGAAGATAGTAGTATATTAAAATACAAGAACAATTTATTACAATCAATCATATACTTGGGAGGACCATATCTAAAATTCTAAAACTAAAATAACAGCTAGTAATATCATAACAATGTGACTTTTATCCCATTCATTTTTTTTTAAATTAAGCATGCACCATACCAAATAAAAAAAAAAAGTTGTTCTCTACTTTAGAATTTGAGTATGACATGATCAAAATGTCCCAAGATCGATTCACATTATTTTCCAACTTCCAAGAGAATAAATAAAGAAAAGTCTGCCACTGCAAACCATTACATTGGCAATTTTCTTGGGATCACAAAAATTAAAAAAGGGAATAAACACAATGCTTTTCTTTTTTCGTCTCATCCCAACAATTCCTTTTACTTTCATAAAAGCTGACCTGTCCCCTTCACTTCTCAAGTTCTTGTTATTCACGAAAATATTATGACTCTCACGTAAAATTTCTAAACTTTTTTTATTTTGATGATGTGATTAATAAAAAAAAAATTATCACGTCGGTATGTAAAAAAATCAGATTAATTTTTTTAGTACAACTATATTTATTTGACCTGTCCCCATTCATATTTATTTAGTTTATTCCTTCCATTTAATTGATGTATCAGTTGTCTCCTCCGTTACAAAGTTAATCCAAAATAAAACTAGATTTATTTATTTTTTTATTGAAACGCGTAATTAATTATCTCTACGTCTGACCACGGTATGGAGCAGAATTTCTCAGCATGAATATCGTAAATTAAAATTCAAATTTACAATGTGTATATTTTTTTAAGCAAAAAGGGACGATACTCTCCAAATTTATTGATAAAAGTAACTAAATTTACAATGCTGATATTGAAATCTTAGGCAAAACACATTTTCAAATTCTAAGAAAATTTTAGTAATGATACATAATGGTAGGTATTAGTACTTTTTTTAACTATTATTAGTAGCGTGATTAAACTTTCAAATTCTATAATGGTAGATAATGACATAGGAGTATAATGGTCGGTATTAGTAGCATAATCATCAAATTCTAAGAAAATTTTAGTAATGATACATAATGGTAGGTATAAGTACCTTTTTTTAACTATTATTAGTAGCGTTATTAAACTTTTAAATTCTATAATGGAGGTAATGACATAGAAGTATAATGGTAGGTATTAGTAGCATAATCAAAGTTAGCTTTCATATTTTCAAATTTACGTATCCAAATTAATCTTTCCGTCTTTCTTATTTAGTCTTAAAATTTTTTTTTTTGGATATCTAAAGTTATTATTCATTTCCTAAAATAGATTCTATTATACTTGATAAATTTTACTTAACTATCCTTATTTAATTTGATTTACAATCTTAGATATTTTAATTTTATATTTAATAAAGCATACATATGTAAAAAATAATAACAATGAATGCATAATCATTTTTTCATTGTTTTCCCTTATGATAATAAGCTTGATTTTTCTCGTAAAAGATTAAGGTTTTGTTTGATCACAGTTTTTAATAAGTATATTATTTAATTTTTTTATAATTAAAAAAAAATAGGTATATCCAATTTAAATTTTTTAATTTATTTAAATTAAAATAATAAATAAAATTAGTTTACAAATTGGGTAATTAAACAGTATCCAAATTTTTGTAAAAAAAAAAAAAAAAAAGCTAATAAAATGAAAATCTTGTGTAAGTTTGAATAGTTGAATAAAACATTAGGCAATGGGTGATATTATATCGAAGGACTGATGAATGGTCAGGCACACGTGTGCATGCGCGACAAGGTGGGGACACAACAGGCATGGCTTCACGTGCGCTTCTAACCACTCACACGCTTTCCAATCCCTGTTTCGCACTGCCACTTGCCACGTCACTCGTGGGCCCCACTATCGCGAGTGACACTCACGCATAATTTTAGTACCGGTTAGATGTCACCATGTAATTTACACGTCCAATATTTCGAATTAATATGTCTCTGGAAAATGCACGGGGAGAATTGTTTTTGGACAATTCTATCCTTTTATGCCTAAATATAAATATAATTGCTATTAGTACTTTTTTAATAAATATTAAATTTTTTTTAACTATTGGTATAACTATAATTTCTTTTGGCACCCACTAGAAAATTACTAAAATACTCTTTCATTTTAATTTCTTAAAAACAGCTCATCTTCTTATTTTCTTTATCTTTTCTCTTTTTCTCACTAAACTAATAACATATTAATATCATAAAACTTATTATATACAATCTAAAATACTATTGTATATTTCCTAAAAACAGGTACAACACAGCCTTAACAAAGGACACGTTGGCTTGGTGATGAGCAGGAATTAAGAGAGAAAGAGAGCGAGAGGAAAGGGAGAGACAAGTGAGAAGTCAGGGAGAGGGAGAAGGAGAGGGAGAGAGAGGGCAGATTAGTAGTTGTTAAAATTTAAACAATTATATTAGGTATGTGCTAATAATTTTTTGATGATGTGCCAATAGTAAATGTAAAAAAAAAAATAAAAAATGGGTGTACTAGTAGAAAGAAGTGACGGGATTATAAAATTGCCCTTCTTTTTCCCTTCCCACCTCTGCTTTTATTTTTATTTTTCACAATAATTTCGTCATAGTACCAATTTCAAACTGGTGTTGAAATTACATTTGATGAATTATGCGAATTGGTGTTAATATAGCATTTGGTGATATATTATAGAAATGAACCCATTTTAGATGGGAGATGGATTCTGTGAATTCATGGGGATCAGAATATATAATCATAAAATTTATAGTAGCAATTGAAACTATGCTAAAAATATTTTATATTAAAAATTTATTTAATTTAGCAATCCAAATTATTGAAATTTTGAGATTGAAATGATGACCATCTAGTTTTTGTCTATTACGTTTGAGTTAACCGTCACATTATTGACAAAAAGACATGTCTAGCTTTATCTCTGAGGACAAACCTTACATTCTGTTAATAGATCAACTAACAATAATGGTGTATGGTACGTCACCTTTGATGGGCTCATAAAAACAAACAAAGATGGACAATATATAACAACAAATTGACACCAAAATAAGACAACTCAAGCAAGGGAAAATAATTTAGAAACAAAGACGAGAAATACCGTACACAAATTAATTTCCATCGTCTTCAAGACGACCCAAAAAAAAGGAATTTGTCGGCTATTATTTGATGTTGTTTTTGATATTGTAGAAGAATAACTTCAAAAATCGGAATAGATTCCAAAAATTGTGCTTATTTGAATTAATATCCTCTTTTTTCTCTTTGAAAGTAAAAATAGATTGCAAATCAATAACTTAGAGCATTCACATCAGTATTTCTAAACACTTGATTTCACTCTTTTTATTTCTCATTTGAGAACTCAAAGAAGAGAAATATCTCATAATAATCTTTCTATTTTTTTAAGCTTTTAAAAAATATATGGAAATGTTACAATAGATTTGTGAGGCTCCGTTTAAAAATAAAAATAAGCGTTAAGATAAAAAAGAAATAAGAGAGTAAAACGAAGAAAATGTCATGCCTAATTATAAGAGTTATACACGTCCAAATAAGTTTTCGTAAAGTGTAGAATCCTATTGAACATGCCTAGAAGATAATAAGGCTCATTTCGGAGAATTGTCATCATTTTATGGGTTTGGGTTGATGCAAATTTTCAGTAGCTCGATCCAAAATACAAAATCTATTGATCCAAATGCAGTTGCATCAATGGGACTACTTGCACTCAGAAAATAGGAAACAATAACAGACTTCAATTACACCTATTTTATACCTAATAATAGACGAATAGAGAGAGGGAGAGGCGAAAATACTAAGGGAGAATCATCATAATCACCTATGATATCGCCCCGCTCCTGAATCCAATAGCGGATTCAAGTTCTATTCTTCGCTATCTTTAACGTGAGGTAAGGGATTCGTTAGGTTTATACCTAGGGGTTTAAAACCCTAATTCACAGTATAGCAATTAGATGATTTATTGGTGTTCCTATATGCAAATAGTGATTGATTTCTTATAAATTCCTCGTAGGTGATTGTAAATTTAGCGGTGAGTCTGCTAGCGGTGGTCGTTAGAACTTTCTCTGAGTTTCTTCGAGAAGTCGCGCACTCAATCTTAGGTGCAGTTGGAATTACTGTCTATGTGATTAGAACCACAAGTTATTATATTTATATGTGTGTGATTTGATGTTATATGATTACTTACCCTAGTTATGCGATAGAACTACTGGTTATTGGTTGATTATGAGTTTAAGAATACATATAAAATGGTGTGAAAACTAGTTAAGCCTTGATGAATTGAGAACTTCGTGGTAAAATGTGCTAAACTGTTGAAACAACCTAATTGTGTAGCCTTCAAAGGGTATTGAATAATGACCCTCTAATTTGTAAATTAGGGTGCCGAGGAATAATCCTATTCTACTATTATATTATTATACTTAGAGGATGTCGAGGAATGACTCTTTATAGTATAATGTTTAAATCTTTACGAGTAAAGTCACGAGGGGATGATATACCATGTGGTGTGAGTTAAAATGTGAAATAAAAGTAAGGTATAAAATTGAGTAACATGTCTACAAAACTGATGAGCAGTTGTTATTTGGTTGTTATATGTTTTTAGTATTCGTGTGTTATTACATGTTGTGAAGTTCATTATATCCATATGTGCAGCATAATATCTTGAAATTCTAAGTACACAAATTTAGTAAGTTTTGCCGCATGTTTGGGTTATTTGCTCTCGTGTTTACACCCCAAGTAGGTACATCTATTGGTAAACCACTTATTCAAGAATAAGAGTTGTGCCGAAACTCACTCGAGTGATAGAGTAATGTTCGTTTACTTTTCCTTTCCAATTAATGTTATTTGTTTTCAAGTTATAGGTCACTGAACCAAGTAATATTTTCTAGTTGTTTTAAACTGATGATAGTCGTTTCACGTTCTTGTTTCTAATAAAAAGGTAAAACTGTTTTCAGCCCGATGAGATATTATGAGTTGATGTTTTATGAGTTGTTGGGAAAAATTATGTTAATTGAGATTTATTTATTTCCACTATATGCGATATTGTGTAAGTAACGTGCTCGGAAAGTATTGAGAATTTCAGGGCATTACAAGATTTTTTAATGGAGAAATTTATCATTCAAAATTTTTCTATTAAAAAAATATTTATTTTCAGCAAATTTTTAAAATATTGGTTACGATTAAGGAATATTTTTTTTTTCTATTTTAGTATAATCAATATAATTACTTTAGTAATTTTTGGTAAATTTAAAAAAAAATGGTGTAGACAGTTTCTAAAATATAGATTCTAATAGAAGAAATTAATTTTTAGAAATTAAAATATAAAAATTAATTGAGAAATGCTAATGGAAATGCTCTTACAACTTAACGAGTTGTATCCAAGATAAGATTAACATCAAATAACAACTCAATACACGAGACACTAAATTGCAATAAACAGCCCTTTCCAATTTATTTGTTTCGAGAAAACGAATTATTTCAAAAGTGTTAACGAGATTAGTACTTTACGAGCATGTTTCTTGTCAACATGTTTGGGATTTGGAACTAGATGAAATAATGCACCCTAAAATAGAGTGTCATGCTCTCCTATAAATTTGCACAGGTGACCCATTGTGCACCCTTGTAAAAGGACAATATAAATACAAGACTAAGCTATTTTGTGCTCAGAGATAAAATCCTCATTGCCACATGTGGTGCACACTTGATTAATAATAATTAAATTATGTCCCTAAATTAAATTAACCACACGTATATAATTTAAACAAAATGCACACTAGTTATTGATATGCTTGCCAGTGACTTGTGCACGATTGGTGTCTGACATGCCAATTCCATGGCTTCCTCCTAATGATATTGACATGACAACATCAAAATTTAAAGTTTTTTTTGTGGGCTCTTAGTTATTAACTACTTGTCCATGAGGGTTACTATTTACGAAGATAGTGTACTTCGATATAACTCTGGTGGACACGAATCAATTAAATATTTTTATAATTTGTCAAAATAAATGACGAATTATATATACTTTTAATTTGCTGCTTAATACGGTGGATTACCACTGTAATTGTTTTTTTAAAAAACCCTATGTTTATAAGGTATTAGCTCAAACCAAAATTAACAATTCCCCATCTTAATTGGCAAACCATGGGTATGAATTCGCCCATTGTTTTTGACCAAATTGTATACAGCAAACAAATTATATTTTGGCATTATATATGCGTCACTTGCTTAGAAAACTCACAATTTAAACATTCCAGTGTGATTTATTGGCATCCATAATTAATTGCACTAAGTAGTGGCATTAACAACATTTGGTGTAGTATATAGGGTTTGTTTAGTTGTAATTTATAAGTTATAAATTATTTTTTACTAAACAAAAAATTTGATGCATTTAGCTTATTTACGCAAACCACCGAGTAAGTTCATTTTAAAAGTTAAGCATATATAATTTTATATATATGCACCAAGTTTGAGTAGATCCTTAGGCCCTTTTTTTTTTTTTTTTTGGTATTTGGTACTAGAAAGAATATATTAACCTATGTAATAGATTTTAGATAATAATTTTTTTTTTTTTTTGGCTTACTTGGTGCTTTGATTTGTATATATTGCATTCCATATTTTGAAATACATTACCATAAATATATTATGGGGAACTTTTTCTTGAATATTTCCGAGAACAATGATTTTCATCATAGTTCATGTTCCACACTTGACCAACCAAACCTAAGTACATGTAAACACTGTAATGAATAATTGATATGAATGTTAGCCTCATCATCATTTATTCGAAATGTCAACATTTGTGTATGCAAATAATATAATGAGTTTCTCAAGCACTTCCCAAATCGGCTAAGAATTAGTACTTGGAGCACGCAATTGGACCCATTTACAAGCATGCGTAGTTTATGAATAAATAAAGAGAAAGAGGCGCAAGAAATTTTTTATTGTAGCTCACTCTAATATATATATATATATATATATATATAGAAATTATTTAAATTTAATCCAAAAATTAAGATATAAATTCATGGTTTACATTCCAACAGTTAGGTTTAAGCCCTTAATTAGCTGACTTTAGAATAGCATATATATACACTTTGCCCCCTATGTTTTGTTCTCCTATCATTCTGCCCTACAACTTAGGGACGGATCCAGGACTAGGATATATATGTGTGTCGAACATTTTGTATATTTTTTAAAGGGGGTTTTAAGTTATATAAAAAAAAAAAAAAAAGCACGAAAGCTAGAAAAAAAATTCAAAGTTGAAATTGATAACAAATTTTGTGGTTTTGATTTTGTGGAACTTACTGCGGGATCATGCGACTGAAAGGCTAGCTTCAATTTATAGGTGAGACGTATTCTCTCTCTCTCTCTCTCTCTCTCTCTCTCGCTCTTATATTCGTGGCTACCAATATTAGTAAACTAGCGCACAATATCGTTAATTTTTATTAACAATAAAAAAAATAAGTAAATTAGCAAAGCAAAAAAAGTTAAATTAGAAAGTATAAATCGTATATTAAATAGTTATACTATCTCCTTGTCGCACGTGGGTGGTTTGCCCGAGAGGTTAAGGGGGAAGACTTAAGATCTTCTGCACATAAGTGCGCATGGGTTCGAACCCCATAGCCAGCAATCCTCTTTTCTCTTTTTCTTTCTAATATTATTTCTTCTTTGCAAGACATCCATCAACAAATAAATTTTTATGAAATTATTTTTCTAGACGTTAATCGACAAATAATGTTAGATGACTTGGAAATATTAAATGCAATTTTTTTTTTCAATATAATTGAAATTGAATTATTTTTCTTCTTTTTAGTAGGGGACAACAATTGGAATGCATATGTAAATGGCATCCTTCAATAATATGTGGGTATATATATACTTAGTCTCTTCTAAACTTACCTACCAAACCCGTATTCTTTTCAAGACTCGAAATAATGTAAAACCGCAATTTTAAACTATTTTTCATAAACCATAAATTCAATCTGACGATTTTACAAGTCACAATTTCAAACTCCAAGTTGGGAGGTAAAAACTACATGCACTTGTTTAAGACCATATCAACCTATTCGTTTTTAGAGTCAAGATATGAAAGACATATAAAAGGGGTTATAAAACAAGCAAAAAAAATATATAAAAAAAAAATAGACAAACGCAATCATGAAAAAAGACAGACTTGCGACACCCTGCCTTGAACACGATTCAACGGCCAAAATATCATCTTATTTGTAGTGAACTTAGGTTGATTATATAAGATCGCAATATAGATTACACCGAACATGCCTTAGCTTTATTGCATTTGCTATCATGTTAATTATTAACGATTCCCACTTCATACGTTTTTTTACGCCTGACATTTTCTTTCTATGAATGTTCAGTTTGACACTATGCTTTCTGGAAAAACACTTCAAACTCCGCATTTTAAAAACCGAACTTTAAAACTGCAGACTTCGAACATTTCATGCAGGTAAGACTTGCGGTCATGTGTTTGGTAAATAGGTAAAAATCAACATAAATTCAGTACATTTGTTTTAAAACAAGTGTTAGATCAACAAGTCACACGTTCTGTAAAACGAATTTTCCAAGATATCCTTCCTAACCGACTTTCATGTCCTCTTCACTTGTTGGAGTTGACAAAAAAACCAAAGTTCCCACCGAAAGTCGTTTACATACATGTAACGAAATTTTGGAACTATTTTTGACACGGACACCTCCAAAAATGAGAATTTAATTGGGCAAACTCAGTAAACGACGACTCGCCATGACACCATCAGCCAAATGTTGCAAAATAAAATTGATTCTACCAAATTACAGGTACGAAGGCCACATCATCAACAAAAGAAGTTATGTTCGATCCTCCAAGGCTAAATCATGGATCTTAATATGAATATCCACCATCCCCAAAAGAAACAGAACTAATATTCATATGCCGAATCATCAGCTTAAGATAGGTCGCAGTCACTCGCAAACATGATCATATTCAACTGAAACAGAGAAATTATACTACTCAAAAAATGATGCTAAAAGTAGCAACAGGCCCAAAGCATGGAGTGCCAGAGCTTGAGGAAAAGATGGAGCTCGGCTCTTTTACAGAACGAGTAGAACTCAAGAGTTAATATGAAATAAATTGTAAGCCAATCACATCTCATAACCGTTCCTCTTCTTTGACACCCCTACATACACTACACACCAATTCTACGAGATTGTTCCTCGATAACATGGGACAATATACCACTATTATTGGTGCAGAAAGATATAGCAATTTCATCAGGAAATATATGGGAACAGATCAAAATATTGTGGATCATAAACCAAAAATTTCGACCATTCATTAATGGCATCTGTAAAAATCAGCATATGGTGGTTTTAATTTTAAAAACTGGAAATTCAAAAACAAGCAATCAATGTCTATGGTCTATTGTGCGCCAGAATATGAATCACAAAACAGAAGATAAACACAACCAGGTCTAAATTGAATGAAAACGGAACCGGGAGTATCTCCAAACGCTCCAGACTACTAGTAACACCATCAAGTCAGAACATCATACCTAACAAGGAGGAAATGGAAAAAAAGCCATCATTATCATCGCATCAACAAATTCTTAGTCGTGTATGCATGTATAACAGAGGAAACTTAAATAAAGATTGTGCACCAGTTTTAGAAAATAAAATGCTTGCTCTGAAACCATAAACACTAGAAAAGATAAGCTTGGCAAATTGAAAAAGTACACAACTTCAAGAGAAACTTCACGTTACTAGATTTAGTAAAAGAAAGACGTTATCATGGTTCAAATTCGTAATCTAAGAGAATGGAAATGATGAATGATGCTTTTTTTCTAAAAGTTATGTAACTTAGCCTTCTTGGGATGCATCACTTAGCCGACCCCAAATTCTAGAGATTAAGGCTTGGTTGAAGAAGAAGAAGAAGAAGAAGAAGAAGAAGCTTAACCTTCGAAGGAAAGGAAAACGAAAAAAGAAACAGAAATCTAATAAATTTTAAAAGCTTAGTCTTTAATGGAAAGGAGACAAAAACGGAAACAGATTATTGCATTAATTAATCAGAAGGCAGAGGAACTCCCCAGTCTCCACCATGAGTAATATTTTCCGGTTGCTGGCAGTTTGTTCGTGAATTATTTTTTTTGCAAAACAATACCATTGTAATCTGTAACTAAACTATAATAAATCAAGTTCAGACTCTTACTTTACTCAACCCAGGCTCTGTTCAGATTCCCCAAAATACTCCTCACCAATGGCCCCCACGGAAACATAATTAAACAATCTGCAAACCACAAAAAGATAATTTTTTAGTTCAATTTATTCATTTGAGTTACCAGTACAGTATCCAGTGAAAACTAAGGTCACTGGTCATATTATTATTCCAGACTTTCGGTGCACAATTTCGCCATCAGTTCTGCCGTTTCTTTTAGTTAGTAATTCTCCCTAGACTTGGAAAAAAAATTCTAGTTATTCGAGTTTCCGCTAGCAGATGAAGCTATCTGTTTCCAAGGGCATTCCGATTTTGGTACACCTAGTTGAGCATGCTCATCTTCTTAACTTTCAACCATTCACACTGTTTAAGAGACAATAAGAGCATACTATTGCAGTCAATATTAGTCATAGCGAATACATGCCTATTTTTTAACCCAAACCGACAAACAAAAGATTAGGGCTTACTTCAACTGGACAAGCTGCAATTAGGTAACCAGCAACGGCACCATCAAACACACATCAGAAGCATCAACTAGGGAAACAATTAACGGGCATTCTGCACTTCGCACACCTCTCATTGGTGGACAAACAAAGTTCCCGGACAACAGTAACAGTTGCAAGCAACCCTGCAAAAGAAAAATTGGCGAAACTGAAGGATAGAAAAGGAAAAATACTTGATTTAATTTTGATTGCATGAAACCGTGTTCCTTCTTGCTGTACATGACAACAAAGAGAGAAGTGAATGACGATAAGCAGATTGGTGAAAAAGCAATTCCTAATGGTTTTTCTAAATTTTTACTGGCTCAAGGAGCAAGATTCATATAGCTTATCCAAAGACAGACATGCTGCTCTTTTTCCTTTCAGCACTGAGGTTGAGATTCTACCTCAAAGTAATTAAAGTGCCTAAAATTAAAATGGAGTGATGAAGATTGGAATCAACATTACAAAATAGCTTTAAACCCAAATGATGCGATGGGCGGGCATCTTTCCAGAATAGTGCTTTTCATGACCAACAGCAAATTAGCAATGCAGGAACAAAATCCTGATTTCTATACAACCTTCAATGGGCCATAAATTAAGTAAAGCTTTTGACAATAAAAGTGTGCACAGATACAAAACAATTTCTCAGATTTCTAATTTTTTTTTCCTTTTGAAAGATAAATATATTATAGAGCAGAGCAAACACAGTTGTCAAAAGAGCAACCGTGTTTTACACAAGTTTTTGTCCTTTTAACAAATCATTTGTATAATCCAACTCTTTTTTAAGGAGGGGAACTCTCAACTCATGGTAACTTGGAGGTTTTAAATTTGGCCCATACCTCCCAATCGCTTCAACCATCCATTTAAAACTCTCTAAACGTGCGGCATTAAATGCTATTCCAGCTTGGTAAAAAAAGCGAGCTATGTACTGAATTGTGCGGGCTCTTGCTTCTTGGTCACATGTATCGTTTATACTTGTTTGTTTCAAGTTTCTTCCTTTACCTATAGCAACTTTATTTGGCTTTTGAAAATAGGTATAATTCTATTGGGCCCTTTCGTCGAGTTGATTTTATCTTTGCACTTCTACTGTTTCCACTAGCACCCGCTACTCTTTTTCCATTAGAGTTCAATTCTTGAACAATTTCATCTTCATCAACATCATCCCCAATCTCATAATCATCAAAATCAGGGAATGTTGATGTTGTTGACCTACGTGAATCGGCCCTAAGGGTCTTCTTCTCGTTCATATAAGACTCAAACTCTTCTTTAATTGCAATAGGACATTTTAGGCATTTTAGCGCATTCCTAGAATTGCCAATTTGATGTTGTTTTGCCCGATAGATCCCACTTTTAGTGACCTTTTGACAAAATGCATACGTAATTGCATTACTATCATTAGGATCAGCCAAG
>MKEJ01103583.1:0-13989 GCA_001753735.1 Embelia ribes | reverse complement strand
AACCTTCATCATTCCTAATTGGTAAAACATCGTTGAATCGGAAACATACTAGTTCACCGTAAATAATTGACTTCTTACTCACCGGATATTTTATTACGTGAACTAGAACTATTATGGTTCATATATAGCGACAAATTCCTTAGTTTTTCCTTCTTTTTTTCCATTTAATTTGGGGATTGAATCGTTACAATCGAACAAGAAGGATCAAACAGGATTACGTTTGAAACGTTAGGGACCATGATTGCTAGTCCCTTCCAGGCAAATGAAACTGTTTGAGAACTGCTCTCAAGCACTCTTTTAGCGCTCGGCTTGGACTCTATTTGTCAAGTAAATAAGCTGAGTAAAACCCTAATTTTGTGGCCCATTTATTAAGCGAGTCAAACTTGTTCTTTGCCAAGCTCGACTTGTTAGTTCTAGAGCCGGCTAAAACTTGCATATATTTGACCAAAAACATGGATATCAAAAATAAAAGAAAGCATGTAAGATGAATGGAAGGATAGGAATTATCCCGGAAAGATCGAACTAAATTGTTCCCCTCTTATATGGCTCTTATTTTCATCAATATTTCCATCGTTATGTGCAATTTGATTCTTCTCCGAATAGACATGTAAATGATTAAAATCGTTCCAAATCCGTTCTAAAACAACTTGCTTATCAAATAGCCGCTCGCGATCAATTTGTTTATCAAAAGAGCGGAGCAAAAGCCCTATTTAAGGCTTGTTTATTAAACTAACCAAACTTGAGCAGAGTCAAGCAAGCTCGCTAGGCTCGGCTCAGCTCGGCTCGTTTACACCTCTAGCCCCTTCCTACGTTATTGGGTTAATTGAGGGTATCAATGTAATTGAGAACATTTTATGGGGGCTGAATGGAAATGATCTAAAATTAGAAGGGCATAGAAATCTATCTGGAAAGTAAAGAGACTGTTTGGTAAAGGGGGCATAAAGTGGCCGATAGATTAGTTAGTTAGTGGGTTTTCTGATCTTCTCTCACTTGCGATCGACGTCCCTTCCCTGCAAAGTGTAGCGAGAGAGAGAGAGAGAGAGAGAGAGAATACCTGAAGAAAAAAATATAGAGCATCTGTCCCTATTTGGATATTAATGTTTAGGACCTAAAATGATCTCTGTGTCCCTCTACTTTAGTCTCTCTGTTTGAGAAAAACCCTGATATGTTGTTTCACTTCATTCATTGGTTTTGTCAACTATCATTATTATTATGTGTATATACATACACTTTATGTACTATCATAAGCTTTTCTTAGGCTCAGAATATCCTTATTTAGGATTGTGAGTTATTTCTTCACCTAGTTGGTTTGTTGTTCCTCACTTATACATGCACAAATACATACATACATACATAAATCAAGAATTCAATTTTAAGGTGATACAATTCTAAATCACCAAATTCTTGTGATTCTGCTTTCAATTTTCATTCTTATTTATTCTTTCGCTTTCATTTTTATTATTTTTTAAATTATACACTCTTACTTCAGAATCTGCACTTGTTCTATGTCTTGAAAACTTAGGGCCAACTTCAATATAAGATTTATTTATTTATTTATTAATTTAAGACTTAATCATGGAACTTGGCCTAAATGATAAAAAAAATAAAATGCAACCACATATAAATATAATACTCAAGTAGTAGATAGTAACATCTAAAAAATGTAAGTTATTTAAAATGACTGAATGATTACATATTTTAATATAAAGTATATATTAATATTATAAAAAAAATATTAGTACTACAGAGAATGGTTAAACATTGTTTATTTTCATTTTGTCAGTTAACTAATGGTAAGGAAAGTTCCCCGTGAAAGTTTCCACCGCAACTTTCGGAAGCGAAAATTTTTTCCTTACGAAACAGTTTCGGTGTAAAACGAGTTTTTCGAGTCCAACCGATTTTTTTCGTAAGTAGATTTGATGCTTGTTGCCTTTTTAATATAATGCTTTTCTTAGGACAGTTTTCTTAGGCTTAGAATATCTCTCTTTGGGATTGGGAGTTATTTCTTCACCTAATTGGGTGCTTATTCCTTAGACATATATACATATATATATATATATATATACATACACACATAAATAATTATTTCAATGTTAAGGTGATCTGTGTTGCTTGTTCCCTTTTTAGTGTAATGCTTTTTGAACCCAGTTTTGTTTGTTTCTGTTTTACACCTGCTTTTTCTTCTCTTTTTTCCTTGCATCTATTACAGCTAAATATGTTAGGGTTTGGTTTTAACTTTCATTTTCCTCTTTTTCTGCTTCAAGGAGTTTGTTTTCCAGTTATTTGAAGCTGGTTCCTGAAAATCCATTCTTTAAAAAAAAAAAATATTTTCATGTTAGGTTATTCTTTTTATTTTTAATTAATAATAATTAGTTAGGGTTTTTTTTTATTGAAGTTAGTTTCTCCTGAAAATTTTGTAGAAACTGAATTTGTCCATTTCAATGAAACTGGTGTGAAACATTTCTTAGAAGATGTTTAAACTAGTTTTCAAAACTCAAATTAATTTCACCCATAGTTTGTTGGTTTTTCCTTCTTTATTCAAAACTTGCTTACATTTTTTTTAATTTCGATAATTTTTGTTATCTTGGGTTTTTCTCCCATTATTTGATAAAATTAACCATGATCATGTTGTATGCAGTGAAGAGCAAGTTCAAGGGCTATTGGTGGGCAATGAAAAACAGCATAGACTAGTGCTTGTTGTAAAGGATATTCTTATAATTTATTTATGTGTAATATCGATTCGTATATAGTTGGAAATGGCATCGAGTTCACTTGCAAAACAGACATTAATGGTAACAAACGGAGACGTGGCTGCAAACCATGTTCCGTATCCACCTGCGTTGGCTACATATGAAGATCTTGTGATTAATCCGAGACTCTTCATGGAAACGTTGGAGAAGCTCCATACTGCTGTGGGGACCAAGTTCATGTAAACTAATATGCTATTTAATGCAATTTATCTTGTTACCCGAGTGTGAAAACTACGTGTTTTTTTAAAAATTTCTAGAAGAAAAAAAATTTTAAATTTTTGCTCGCTGTACTTTATGCGTGTTACCTGACTTGAATGTCTCTACTTTTGATATCAAATTAAACACCAAGCACTTTCCAGTATGTGTAGAAATGATCCCCTCTGATGATAGTTGATACAATTTAGTCAAAATTTTGAACGATATCGAGGGTGCAAATTGACTCTCGTATGAAAGTGGAGGTATACGTGGTGTAAAATACAAGGATACGTTTATACGTTTCCCTCTTATATTTATTGAAATAATGCACTAGCTTTTTCGACTTAGAGATTTTACTTTTCTTTGAATCGGTAAGAAAAATGTTACTTATTTCTACAAGGAAAAGCTCTTGCGTAGAACTTTTTCCTCTAAGATGCGTACATTTTTGCATACTTCATATATTTGGCTGTTTTTGACTTGTATAATTTTATTTTATATTTTGTCTTCTTGTTATCCAAAAAACAATGGTTTTAATCTGACTATTTCTGCTCTATTTAGATTTTGTCGTAAAATATTTTCTATTTTCCCTTTTCTTTGCTCCTGTTGGTAGCCATTTGATTCGTAGCCCTTGCAACTCACGGGTTCTGTTTTATTCATGTTTATATATAATCTTTATTGTAGGATCCCTATCATTGGCGGTAAGGACCTAGACTTGCATCGGCTTTTTGTGGAAGTCACTTCTCGTGGTGGTTTTGAGAAGGTGATCATGATATTATTCTCTTAGTGGTTAAGACTTCGATGTTGAATAGAAACTCCTTATTTGCTTCTCTAAAAATAAAATCCTTTTGTTTCCAATTCGTAGTTTTTGGTCAGAGCCTAATGCTTCATTTCAAATGACATGTTGAAATTTGATGTGCAATAAATTCTTCTTTTTCCAGCCCTTATAAAATGCTAGAATGGGTAGCTATTACGACATTAACTGATTTTGGTATAAACAATAGCTTTGATCAACAACTGGTAGCTTTCGCCGAGTGTTTGTAGAATATTTGGTGAAAGGATTATCGTGTTTGTAGTTCATATGCTAGTATAGCATATGATATGACTTGCTTGTTACGTATGAATAAATTTAACTAGTTCAATGCGTGGATTGGAAATCAAGATAAACGTGTGCGAGTGCCAGCTATGAAGCTTCACACTCTTAAGAGAACTAAACAGTGTTCTTATATTTTCATTCATACGATACCTTTTTTTGGTCTAATTTTTTTTTGTATTGTTTTCTTTATCAACTAAAATCGTTCAAGCTTTTCTTTTCGTAAACAAATTAATTTATTTATTTTTGTTCCGTGTCCACCAAAAATCTTATTACTACATTCAAGCAAACCGCTATTGCTTGTAAGATCGAAGACTTGAATGCAACACAAGAAAGAGATGAAACTTTTGTTGATTTTTTACTCCATCCACATAATTTTTGAAAGTCCTTAGATTAGATGAATAAGGAAAGTCGAAAAAGGTAGATGTGTAGATAAGGATAACTTTTAATCTGTTATGATTTGTTTTCCCTTGTTGAGAAGTATCTTTATGAATTTTCAAACACGATTCCTCCGAAAGAAACCATATTTGAAACTACAAGTGGCTTGATAAGCATATGCTTCATAAACCAAGTCAATCACAGAGCTTGCTCTTTCTATTTTTTACATTGGTTTATGTCGAATACAACCGATATGGGCACCACTTAATTGATGGCTTAGCTACTGTGGTCTCTATTTACAGTGTCTCTGATTGTCTTAATTTGCGGTGGACATGAATTTATCTCACGTAAATAAGGCTTTTTTCTTCGAAACTTTCGTAGTCATAAAACTTAAATGTGATTCAGTAGTTGCTTTGTTTGGTTAGGATCTAAGGTTAGATGCAATTTTTGTAGAAGCAATTGCCATACTATTCCATTCTACGAAATAAATAATTTGCCTACTATGGTGAACACTTACGACATAGTAATTTACTAGCCGTAATGTCTTTTGATCATGGTGTTGTGTTGTACAGATCATGAGGGAGAGAAGGTGGAAAGAGGTTACGGCCGTCTTCAACTTTCCAGCGACAGCAACCAACGCCTCTTTTGTTTTGCGCAAGTACTACAAGTCGTTGCTTCACCACTTTGAGCAAATTTACTTCTTCAAAGCCTGTGGTTGGGTTCCATCACCTGGTGTGGGGCACGATACTCTTCAATAGCTTTTCACTATTCCAATCGTGTGTCAAATTTTTTGTTTCTTGTTTTGCAAAAAGTATGTGTTGGCCATTCCGATTATTGACCAAAAATCTTCATTTTTGCAGATTCTCTTCAAAGTGTCCCTTATCCTCCAGTTGCACCTCAGGCTTTGACTGAAGAACAGCCACGGAGAACTGAGTTCTCAGCTGGAGGTTTTATTTTCTTCGTTTTAGCTTTATTGATGCTGATTTGCTAGACGATACCTTGTGCACGCTTTATGCATAATATTCTACCTGTTACACTTTGCTTCTGTTTGTGTATGCACTGGTTGTTTGATCTTCATGATAAATGTCATTTTTTGCATCTCTTGTTCGAATCTTAGGCTTGTTACGTCGCATTTATCATGACCTTGATGCAAGGTACTAGTGGTCTAGCGATTTTTCTTGAAGTGTTCGTAGTTTTAATTTACTAATTACCTTGTGAAGGGACTTGTATTGACAATTAGACCACCGGTAATGATTGACAACTACAGGCAGATGCATATGAAACTAGTAAAATTCTGTTCGGTTTGGCTTTCTGTTTTGAGAATACTGAAATGGTTTTGGGAAACTTCTTTAACATCGATATTTTTTAACGTGTTCCTCTTTAATGAGTTTCTCTTTTAGGTTCTTTTAGTTCCAATTAAACTAGGAAATTAATCTACTATTTTGTTTCTTCCATATATTTCTAGCTTTCCAAAAAATTAGATCTACCAAGTGCAACCAAAGTTTGCTGTGTAGATTTAAAAAGTTAAATAAAAAGCTAATCAAATTGAACTAAAAAAAAAATAGAAATTTATTGTAATAAATGATACCCAATCCAACCGACCGTGTTATTCTCCTGTAATATGCCTTTTGGATTAGTAGCTATTACTACTTTTGTAGACGCTGATTCGTGAAACTTTCTGAAGATAAACTCGCAAAGCTATTTTTATTAGCCAAATGATTCATACTTTTTATTATCGTTTTGATACTTGTTAATGCGATTTTTCTTTATCTGTTGATAGCATATCTATTAGTGCAACTCTTCATCTGGAAAATGTCTTGCTTTCGTTGTACTCATGATCGTATTGCAGATTGAGGTGTTAGGACAACAGATCTCGAGTTGGATATTATCTGGATTGTGGTGTTTTTTTTCCCCAAAACGACTAATATGGAAAATTTATTATTATTTTATTTATTTATTTATTTTTATGCTAAATTTTTTAAACATAGCGATGAATTTTCTCTATAACAATCGCAGCTACTTCAGCAACAGCAAATGATTCCCAAGTGATCGGTGTCATCGACGGGAAGTTTGAAAATGGTTTCCTTGTCTCCGTCACAATCGGCACTGAGAAACTAAAAGGAGTACTTTACACCTCTTCTCCGAACCCATTGCCTGTAGCGCCATGTCACCGTAGTGCACCACAAAATAGAAATGCATCTCCCGCCAACAAGAACGAGAGTGCCCCCGGCACATCACCATCGCTTCGTCGTAGGCGTAGGAAGAAGATTGAGATGAAAAAGAGGGACCCGGCTCATCCTAAACCTAACCGTAGTGGGTATAATTTCTTTTTTGCCGAGCAACATGCTAGGCTGAAGCCTCTCTATGCTGGGAAAGACCGAGAGATTAGTAGGATGATCGGTGAATTGTGGACTAATATGAAAGAACCAGAGAAAGCGGTAAGAAAAATGCCCGTTATACTATTGCATAAATGCATGTATTCTTGTGTATTTTAGCATGAAACGTATATATTGAATTGCATCACATGCGTTAACATGTTCTTTTAGGAAGTTCGTGTTGGTGAACTTATTCAGAACTTATCTGTGATAGTCTCTATATTGCCATTAAATTCCAATAAAGGGTTGGTTTCGTATGCAGAGTTTTCAATTTTATGCTTTGTCTTCATTCACTCAAAAGTAGAAATAAGTTCCGTGGGGTTGATTTTGTATGCAGATATTTAAATTTTATCATTTTTCGCTTCATATCCAAAAGTTGGAAAAGTGCAACTTTTACGAGCTAGATTACCATCACGTTTGTCTTTCGAGTTTCGTTTGATGTGAATGGGAGCAATGAAAATAGCTTTTTGTAAGTTTTAACAACTAGGTTGTTTGAAGGATGATTTTTCTACGACAATATTAGGATCAAATTCTACCTGTCGTGTTCCTATTGTTTCTACGTATTAAAAACAAGATAGTTTTTTACATATGTCACACATATGCCGACAAATGTGTTCATTCACGTATAGTCAGTGCAATCACGTATCCATTCGAATATAGTGCACTTCATTTTACATTCACATTTTTTATTCCAAATCACCTCATTACGCAATTTCATGTATCTGTATCGGGTTCAGGAAACCTGAAGGAATTAGACCAAGGAAGTCAATTTCGGAAATCGATTTGATTGCTAAATTACAGTGTTATTATGACAGCAGAAGTTGCTCTGGACAATTTCGGAAATCCACTTTAGGCAAATATTAATATGACAAAAAAATACACAAGTTTTTCCTTAGTCTGAAACTTTTCTGTCTTGGCCAGGTTTATCAGGAGAAAGCTGCAAATGACAAAGTAAGATACCAAACAGAAATGAAAGGTTATATGGAGAGGCTGAGAACTGGCCAAATAATTGATGCGGTTCCGCTACAGCAACTACCTCTCGAGCACGATCCAAGTATGGTGGGTCCCAGCGAAGGAACCGACGATCCAGGTAAGAGTTCTCTTCAATCTCCTGATCATGAGATCTCGCCAAAGCTTAGTATGATGTGCGATTCTGAAAACAAAATTGCAGATCATGAGTCGGAATGGGAGACATCTGCTGGGGTTGAAATTGGTTCCGAAGACGTGCCAACGGAAGAAAAGTTTCTCGATAAAGAAGGTTCTGGCTCGGTTGATCTCACGGAGGATGTCAAGGTTACAACACCTTGCCCGGATGTACACAATGTTGAGAACAAAACCGTAACTGGGAACAGAAATGAGAGCTTGGAAGCAGAAAATACTCGTTGTGAAACGAAAGATATCAAAGTACCGGAAGAAGAGAAAGGAGAAAGTGAAAAGAGTCACGAGGCTGAAGATGAAAGCTTGGCAAATGGAAACAGATCGATGATAATGCATGGAAATGAATCGGCAGATATTGAAAAGGATCAAGGTGGCGACAATGTTGCGGAGAGAAACAAAAGACCTATCTCCATTGAAGACGAAGCGTTAACTGCTAGTGAAAAGAGACAGAAGGTCGAAGACGAGGTTTAGGAATCAGTGTGCGAAGAAATGGCTTGTGATTTCTGTTTCGGGAAATCAGAAGTTCTATAGATTGTTTTTGTTTCTGTGGCCAACCTGCCTTGAGATATTGTTGAAGTTATTGTGGTGTTGTCTACGTCTTGGACTTATTTCGTACAACTAGGACGTTAAACACGTTTTCTTTTTCCTGATTTCGGAGTAGACGAGAGCTATCAAATCGGTGATCTCTTGACACGTTCTGATGATATGCTAAGTTAACCCCATTTGGTGTTTCTTGGGCTGATTTAAGGCTTTTGCCACCTTATTATTAACATCTTTTCTTTTTCATTTTTTTTTACATTTTCTGAGTGGAAATATGGAACTAGCTGCATGGTGACTGTTACCAGTTAGCTGCATGGCAACAATTTTTTACGTCCAATTAAAGAAATGATACGTATTGCGTACCTCTGTCATGTTTTGATTAATAACACTATTATTTTTTAATGGATACCGCATAAACAAAAAAGGTAATAATGATGAAAATGCCTAAGACAGAGCTCAGTAGCGGTGGACACGGATATGAGCTGAGTCACCTAACCTTCCATTGTCGGATAATGTTTTTATTTCCAATCTATTTTTGTTCTTACAAATTTTTGGCTTACAGGTGTGATCATAGGCGAACCGAGGGGGAAAGAAATGGCCATGGCCTCTAAATCCCGAAATTTTTCCAAAATATTTATAAAAAATTTGAAACGAAATTATTCCGTCTATAAGTGGTTCTCTTGAAAAAAATATGTATATCATCTTATATAATTCACGTGAGCTCGATTTTTCTGTCTGTGAATCCTAGGTCCGCCATTGGATGTGATGCTCTTATATTTTTGCCTTTGCTTCTACTCCCGCGCTACAATTTGGTGTCTAAGATTTGAAACCCGATTATTTTCACTTGTCAAGAATTTATAGACCTGATAATATTTATTTGACGGCTTGGTATTACAGGATACCAATAAATAAGTCATTATTTGATTTAATGCATTATACTTCTTATACATACTCAATGTCAACTTCTACAACTCGTAAGCCACACGTACGAATTGTATAGAATGTTTCTTAAATTGTTGTGCATAAATGCTAACAATTAATTAGTTTGGTTTGATTGGATTCCATTAAGTTTAAGTGTTCAAAATTCTTGAATTTATGTAACATGTATCATTTAGTTATTCGGACATTTGTCCTAATTAGGGTAGATAGTTAAAAGAAATAACTTTTACATAATCATCCAACATAAATAATTTTTCATTTTTATTAGTTATATAAACTTTTACTCTAAAATTGACATTAAATTTTAGAACACTACGTACAAGTAAAGGTGAAACGTAATGTATACACATAACCTGCCAAAGTAGTTTTAAGTTAGTATTCTTTAAATTAAATGAATACACCTAATATCTAAAATAGTCAATGCAAATCTTTAAAAGCTTACTTTACCAAGATGATACAAAAATTTCCAACTGGGTTGATCATGCTTCTGTTGGAATGGGCATCCAAATACACTTTGGTGATGATTTTTTGCAATTTTAAATAACTTAATCACTTAAATTGAGGCCTTTCTGGTCACATTTGGTTACACTTAGATGTTAATATAATAAAAATACGCAATGATTAAGGAAGGGTTATGTGCATATAATATTTGAGATATATTATTGAAATCAATCTGCTTATTGGTATATATTGAATTTGATGATACAAATTACTTATTGACATAAACGTGAACAAAAATGAGAGTTCACGTTTGCAAAATATACGGCACCTTTGAAATTACATTTGAAAATAAGATATACCAATATATACATATTTATTTATTTATTTGGTACAAAGGCAACCCGATATATTACATCATGAATACATGTTATTCTATGCTCACCAATTTTACCGTCAGTATACATACAACATCAATCAAAAGAACTGAGAAAAATTCATGAGGCCAAGGCAAAGGCAAAGGCAAAGGCAAAGGCAAAGGCAAAGGCAAAATGTAAGCTATTACACAAGTTATTTCTAGAAATACATACAGACGAATATGTGGCCGGACAAGTAACTACAAACCCAATATTACCCACGCCGATTCACGCTCTATGATGACAGTTAAATTCGAGGATACGCTCTTCGACTTCTGTATCATTCATTACTGCGGAACATAAAGCAACATATATTTTGAGTCAGAAAGACCACAAATATTTCTCTACAACTACGCAATCATGCAATCGACATAAATGTATTGAGTAATCATTTGTGCCTGCTAAATCATCCTTGATATATATCAGAAAAAAAGGCCGCGGGAGAATTTAAATTGAAAAAGCCAGTTAACAGTTTTATATACAAAACAATAAAAGAAAATGAGTAACATATACTAGCCAAAAACTAAAAAGAGAATTTGAAACCAAACTGAGAAAAAAAAAATACAAAAGCAGGAGGCACAATGAAAGAACTCATGCTCTGCTTGTCTTCGTGTAAATTGTTTTCACTAAAATTATTTTACAACAAAAAAAAATGGCGAACAGAGAACAACAAAGATCAAGGCAAACAATTTACGCTAATGCATGTCTAGCGTCAATGTGGAATTGGATAATACTTCTCAGCAATCAAATCATTTATTTCTTTACAACTGTTTCCATTACCAATAGCTTTCCTTCTTTTCTAATGTTTTGAGAAAAATAGAAATGGAAAAGACAATTCACCTTACTAGTTTTTGTGAACCCCTACAGACACGCTTCGATGGCGCCTTTTCTTTGACATAACCTACGAATTGGATCAAGTTCTCATGGTCAGCAATACACATTCAGAAACCATAACAAAGTGCTACAGGAATTGGGAAAAGCTGAAAGGAAAGGGAAGAGAAAATTGAAATTTATTAGTACGAGAAACTAAATCTGACGTGGCAAACAAGTACACCAAAGAAATATATGTATATCTACATACATATATTTCTATATTTTTTTGTAATTTTTGTTTCTTCTCAATTTCAGCATCATTCCTGAGATACTGAGGCTTTGGTTGGCAGCATTTCTTTCATATTACTTTTCAACAGCATAGCTTGAGGACAATTCTTGAGAAGCAGTTAAGCTAGCGCCACTGTCTCTGCTTCATTTATGTGTTCACAAACCTTCAAATCTTTCCAATAAATTGACTGTTTCTTTTCCCTTTTCCATCAAGGAACTAGCTTACAAAGTAATACTCATATTATGACAGTATCAGACTCCAAGAAGATTAGCTTCTAGAGAAGTTAGACATCACCTTTGCACATGCAAATGGGAGGTCAAGGGCTCAGGCCTCACTATGACCAATAAAATTTTGATTTATCAGAGAAATATCATATTTCTTAAGCATTGCTCGTGTGAAATTTATCATGTGGGTCTCTCTGGCTTCTGTTTTTAATTGAGATGCATTTCCTTGTATCTGGTATTGAAAGTTTGCCTACATGTCATATTTGGTGCCCAAATTGCTAAAAAAGAAAGGAAAATCACAAAGAAAATCATAAATCTTTAGTATTCTAAAACCAGAGAATCATCCATCTATATATGTAATTTTTAAATTTTCCATTACATTTTTGGTAATAACTAACAAGTCTCAAACCAAACTTAGTACAACCAACTAAAAGGGGTGGCGCATCTTAGAATAAATATGTCATGTGTCTCTCTTCAATTTAAATGCAACTAAGCTGAGAGTGAGTGTTAACAAAG
Source organism: Embelia ribes (assembly GCA_001753735.1). Classification (NCBI taxonomy): domain Eukaryota; kingdom Viridiplantae; phylum Streptophyta; class Magnoliopsida; order Ericales; family Primulaceae; genus Embelia; species Embelia ribes. Next base: position 1,868 of record MKEJ01103583.1, on the reverse strand, counting down.
ATGTGTTCTATGAAATTAAACAGAACACGAATTTGATGTTCAGTCAGTACAGTACTTCAAACCAGGACACGTTCACATTGAAAAATATAAATATAAATACAAAAACGTTCCTATGAATACATAAAGAACACCTAGGCTGAACATGATTTCATAACAAACAACTCTCTATGCTATTAATCTCCCGGGTCCCCCCACCCCTCACACACACATGAAACACAAAAACAAGAATTAAGAAAGTTGCACACATACAACCCTGAAGGAACCCCCATTGACTTCTATCAATATTCAATCATGACAGATAGCAACTGTTTATAAAAAGTACATCCATGTTGACGTGTAAGCATACTTGTAGTGTTGCCTTAAGTTGTTTAGGGAAAAGGATAAGAGGGGCTGGAAGAGTATGATCACATTGAGTTTGTAGAAGTGTAGAAGATTGCATTGCTGTGCTCAAATAACAAGCTAAGAACCAAAATAAGAAATCACTTATATTCACAGATATATGTCACTATAGTAATTAGTAATAGATAAATCAAGCATCTAACCTTTGGGGGTAGAAGGGGCAAAGAAGCCTGGCGGACCGCCTTCCCAGGACTCGTTAGCTGTCGGATCTCTCTCAACTGGCACGCAATATCCTCCAGAAGTTGAACTTGAAACATTTCTCTTTCTTGTCGCTCCATAGAAAAGTTGAGTTTGTCTCTTCCTTCTTGCACAATCCTTAACCTCTCTCTGAGCCACCCGACTTCAGAATCAATCTTCACCCTTTCGTTATCTACACCCGGCATAGAATTTCTCCTCCAGTCAGAAACACTAGATTTCACTTCTACAGAGCCCCCCAAAGGTGGCAGTTCAATGATCAAGTCGGAACTATTACTTCTCACCCTTATGGGCTCAGCTTTTACCCCACTAGTGCCTGGAACATTTGAATTATCATTCACTAATTGCTCTCCACTTTTTTCTCCTAGTGTTCCCTTTGACAAATCGGATTTGTTATCAATGACATGAATGTCGTGAACATGAGTTTCCATTTCAAATGTCACATCAATCACATCAGGAGTTTCACTAGACTTCAGTGCCACTCCTTTTGGTTCAAAATCATCATTTGCTTCTTCTTGCTGTTCTCCTGACACTATAATGTTTTTGTCAGCAAAACCTTGTTCCTCGGAAGTACTTGGTATGAGTGTCTCTCTCTCACCTTTATTCCCAACAGAAAAACTGCACTTTTGCTCCGAAGTAGATGCCGCCTTACTCACTGGCATTTTATCTTTCATCATTTCATGGTTGTGAATGGATTCACTAAGCTGTTGTAGCATCAAATCTGTGTCCTCACCCAAATCAAGTGTATTAGCAAGTTCACCACTCGTATTTCCATCATAAACCATCGCCCTATAAGATTCAACTTCCTTTTCCAGAAAATGCTTCTCCGTCTCTCTCCTCACAATTATCTCTTTGAGAATATTCATTTCTTCAGCATCATATGTAAATTTTTCCTCTATCATCCTCTGGTATTGGCGAGCTTCCATTTCTACAGATGCCTTCTCTGCTTGTAGGCGTAAAATCATAGCCATGGCCTCATCTGCAGCAGTAGCAGCAGCACTTCTCTCCTTCTCCAGTTCAAGGTAAAGTGCAGATCGAGCAGCATGCTCTTGTTCAAGTGCTTGTTCCAAGATTCTAATTTCATTTTTCTCATTACCGCTAAAATGAAAGTCAATTTGACTGTTATTCTTTATCCCTTCAGAAGACGATGTATTCTTTGCAGCTGGGTTATTTTCATCGACAGATTCAAGTTCGAGGCCAGGGGAAGAGCTCTTCTCAATGTTCTTAATAACCTGATCCTCACCATCTAAAATCACAAATCAGACAAATAATAA
>MKEJ01103580.1:1716-18270 GCA_001753735.1 Embelia ribes | reverse complement strand
CATCTGCAGGATGAGGAATGCTGTAACCACAGAACGTGACTCTAGGGCTGCATAAACGATGTTGCATAAGCAAATAATTTCTTGACTGGAAACTGAACAGCCCAATTGAACAACGTAAAACATGCAAACATGTGAAGAATTGGAAGGAATAATTCACACCCTGCCATGGATGTAGAAGCCATTTCAATAAACATGGAAGAAAAGACTATTTTCAGGGTATTTTCAAATGCACCACCTTAGTAGTCAAAAGAACAGTGAAAATTATGATATTGCACTGAGCATTTAAGAACATGCAGAACAAAGGTACATGTTAAACGAAACCCTCAACTAATAGTTCAACTTTCTTATCCCTAAAGTTGAACAGAACACAAGTGACTGAGCTAAATGGGGAAAACAGCATTGCATTAGGGACACACAAAATAATGCAACATAACTATATGTCCGCACTTTTCTCATGCACATGGAATAAAAGGAAATAGCAAATGCATTTTTAAGGTGATAAGCCGCATGCTGATAGAGTTTACAGTTGTGTGAAAGCACTAGTGGAAAAGAAAATAACTAACTCTTGGTTCAGAGTGAATCTGATGGAATTTGCCAATGTGTGATCCTCATCAGCCAAAGAAAAGGTTGATGCGGTTGGATCCTGGAATGAACCATGCTCCATCTAGACAAAGAATTACTATTTTAGATATAATAAATTTAATCACAAAACCTGACATTTCGGAAATTAACGATAATTACATACAGTTTCACTCAGCCTAGTCCAGATATATAACCAGATGAAACTCAAGCATTCACGATCAAGTACTTGCATCCTTTCTATTTATACATGGGCTGGGGAAGGTGGGTGCCAAGGGCAGCATTTTGGAAATTTCTTTAGCAATTATGTAGAAAAGTTTGAAAATTTTCAATAATTTCTACTATGCAGCCCACCTGGAAAAAAAAATATACGAACCCCCTGTATAATTTAGCAAGACCAGGCCCCGATATTTGGAAATCCTAGTTCTGCCCCTATTTCTTAAAAAAAAAAAGTGTTAGACTACAATTCAATACTGTGATTGAAAAGGGTTCATCAAAAACCCTATCTTGTCCCGGTAAGACTTAAATTCGATCAAGTAATTGGATAATCCCAGTTTAGGATTGTTTAAATTCTCAAGTGAAGCACAGGAAAAAACTGAACATTTAGCTAATAAAATTGATATTCGGCATATTAACACAAAAAATACATATACAAAAATAAAGTATACGAAGACTTCAGAAGCTAATGTTCTCGTCACTCACACCCTAATAATAAAGCAAAAACAGAAAGACGTATTACTGAAAGATAGAAACAGGGAGAGAGAGAGAGAGAGGGAGAGAGAGAGATTACAACAGAAAAAGAGAGTTCCGCTGGTACAACTATCGTCGGCGGCTTGGCTTTGCTCTGCAAGGCTTTGCAAGGGTTTTAAGAGCATTTGCTTAAATTATAAAAGCGTTCAATCAAAGTGTTTCTATAATCACAAAGTCTGTCATTTGAGAATCAAATGGGAAATCTAGGATTACTCATCTATTTTATTTTTTTTTATTTTTATTGGTTTGTATTTTTAGAAATTTTTAAAAACAATACTATACTCGGTTTCTCAAGGGCAATTCTATACTATTCACAACATCTTTAATAAGAAAATAATTTTTTCCACAACTATAAATCTAGTTAAAATTCAGAAAAATATATTTTTTTTTGTATTTTGTTATATGATATATAATTATTGTAGAAATTTTTAACAAATTTTATAGAAAAATTAGTGCCGATAAATTTTTATATGTAAATTTTTAATAGAAAAAATAATTTTCTAGAAAATAGAATGTAAAGAAAGTTTGAGGGAATGCTCTAGGCGTATAAACTTTATACGATCATTTAATAACAGTTTGACACTCAAGTATGAAATGTATCATCTTAATTCCCACACTCTTGTAATATGAAATATTACATTTGTTTTAAGGAGTGGATGAGAGGCATCTTAACATATTTCTGTTGAATAAATTTATTTTATAGAAATTACGGAGATCAAGAAGGCATTGTTCGGTCTTCCTCGATCTATCCATGTTCATGATGATGTTGCAGATGTTTGGTATGGGGCTCCACTTAATGGTTGCCTTTAGGAGCACAGAGGTCATGATTCTCTTCGTCTTGAAAACATTCACACGTTGTTTATGTAAGTTTTGAAATTTAACAATACCTTCAATGTACGAGTTCTCCGGTACAAAAATATTTATCAAGCAACTGAAGATAATAAGACTAGGTTCCCAACCAAAAATTTTGGTTCCGCCACTGGCTTCTATAGGTTTTAATTGTAGCCTTTGCTCCAACCAAGTTTTGGACCGTTGGATCAAGTTCCATTAGATCTAATGGGTGGGGTATAAGTACAAATTTCGGATCCAATTGCCATCTAATTTTTTCTGACTGTTCAAAATGTATTGAAGTGGTGTTGGAGTCCCCCTTACTCCACTAAGCAAATGCTAAGTTTAAATTAAAACAAACTGTATACATATACTAAATTCTGCTCTGCTAAAATTGTAAAGCAACAAAGACAAATTTCTGCAAATGCAACATAGTTGCAGGCAAATGAGAGAACGATTATCTTTCAACAATCATGTATCAACTTGTGTATTGCACATATTGATTGCCGGTAAATGCACCTGCTCTTTGCAAAATCCTAACACACTTTGGCAATTTGAGAAAGAATTATAAAACTGCTTCAAGGAGAAGTTGCTGGTTGGAGGAAATTATGTTTCTCTTGAGCTCCCAAAAACTAAATTGAACATGTTTGAAATGACTCTTTCTGCATAGAAGTTCGCGATCTCAAAGCAAGTATATAGAGAAAAATGATTAATTCTTGTCATTGCAATGTGAACTCGGAAAAGCTTTCTTCTGGCTAAGTACAATTTGTAAGTTGAAAAAAAGCATTCAAGTTACTATCATGCTAATACTATGACAACTTGTGGTGCTATAGAAATACAAACGGCAAATTCAAATAGGAGTATTAGATACAACAGTATCACTTTTGGTGAAAAATCAAATAAGAATGAAAAACCTATACACTGTCAATTACGACTCCTTTTAGCATCGAGCAACGAACCATCTTTGAGTATCTCTTGAGCGTCATTGTCCATACCGAGTTTAAAGAGGGCAGCTGCTTGAAGATAGAATGCTGCTGGCCATTCAGGAGATACCACCTGGGCTTGCATGGCATCACCAAGAGCTTCTTGTGGCATGTTATTCATTAAGTAACACAAGCATCGTCTGGCGAATATTGTTGGTGATATCATTGTTCCTCCATCAATGAACTATAAATGACAAAAAAAAGCCAGTGTAAGAGGGCCATTTGCTTCATTTTAACTTTTGCTTCTATACTTCATTCTAGTGTCTAATAACATTCATTTTTAATGCTGCTACTGCTTTTTTGGTGCCTCCAAAAGCATCTATGAGATAATTTGAAAAGATTATTATGCTTTTTGTCTTTGGGCTTTCCTGCAAAAATCCCCTCTTTTTTTGTTGTTTGGATTTTTGGTTGCTTGAAGATCTATCTGAAAAACAAGACCAAGTTACTATCATTGAAGTCTAATTAGTTTTTAGAATAAGAAAAATTACTTCTTTAAAAATTTTATAAAACATGTTGCTTAAAGCAATGTGAGAGATTCAGCACTGGGTACGGGAACACCCTTTTTTATGTTGCTTAAAGCAGTGTTTGCAGCACAATTAACCAGGACCAGATTAGGAACAACTTTCTGAAACAGTAGCAGGGAAGTTCAATGAAACCTTTAGGATGCAACAATAGTACATAACTCCCATTACTCAGAAAGATAAAATGTCAATAGTTTCACCGGAGTACATTAAAAGGCAAAAATTAATAGAAAATATCTTTCAAGGCAGAATGAAATATAATTTTAAATGCTAAGAGGGTTGTAACAATCCAGATTCATTTGTTTCCAGATGTTCAAAACCTTTCCAGAAATAATTATATATTGTAGTTCCAGATAAATGGTTTACTTGTGTATAACAGTCGATGGCAGTAGTATAGTCTTTAGCATGGAAAGCAGAATCCCCCCCTTTCTTGTTATTCAAGGTTTCCTGTATCTGACTGGTCCACATTTGGAAAGAAAGCTGCAGAAGCAAAAGGAATTTTAGAATATCCAATACAGCAATGTAATCAATGACAAAAGACAACTAGTGTAGATGCATCTCTCAGCCAATTATTAGACCCTTTTGCCATGAACAGGTCAGCCTATACAAAGTTATTTTGGGAGGTTAGCTCAAATCCATTGCATAACAGAGCTTGAGAAATCAACAACAGTGTCTCAGGAACACTTTGGGTGAGCATTGGTGATGAACTGGAGCTCGGGGAGTCCCTCATGAGCAGGACCGATCTATTGCAAGATTGATCAGAAGTGTCTGTCATGAGACTGATTGATTGTTGAGGCTTCTGAACGATACAAAAGGGCCGTTTAAGTGCTTGTTTCGTGTTTGTGCTAGGTTTCCTTGTATATCCCATATATACTTCCTAAGAACATGCATAGGGGAAATGAAAAGAGGGTTTTTTTTTTTTTTTTTTTTAACTTTTGTAAGGCTCAAATAATTTTGAGAGGCTTCTTTTTTGAGTTTCCAAAGGGGAAAATTCTAGAGAGGTGCAAGAGGGGTTTAAATCAAAGAGGTAGTCTTGGTGGGTACTCTCAGGGCAAATCCTCAGTATCTTGGTGGTGAGAGAGAGATTTCTTGTAATTTGATCTGATTATAACTGAAATATTTGGGAGCAACTGGTTTGGTGCTCCCGGCATATATTGGTGTTTTTTCCTTTGTGCTTTCTTTTTGCTTGTTTGGCTTAGGTTTGGCTGATTGTTTTCACGGGTGATTTTCCGCTATTTTTGGGCATGGCTATTTGATCCTAATGTTAACTGGGGAGAAACTACATCCATAACAAGTAACCCATTAAAAACTTCGATGAAAGGTAGAAAGCACAAAAGATGATGCGTTAACAACAGCAGATCATAATTCATACATTAGTATACACAGAAATGGTTTGTTTCAAACATCAAATTGTGTTTGCTTGCCAATACCTTTGCCAATGTGATCCTCTTTCCATCTTTTTATCCTTTATTGTTGCCCTAAAATAGAGCATCAGACTCGTTATTTACAATTACTAACCTCGTTAGCAACTCCCTCATCATCCTTGTATCCGAGGCTTTGTAGTATTTCATGTATAGCAGTCAGATCCACCCTTGAGCAAGCTTCACCCAGAGGCGTTAGTAGTTGTTTTGGCGTTGAAGGTGCAGTATCATGAGGAATACCCATCAAAACATGAGATGGTACCTGCCAACCAACAATAGATTATATGGTAAATTAGGGTTCCAATCACATACAGCCGACTAAAGTAAGCCAATAAATACATCTAAAAATATTTGAGACAACTTGAAGGGATCCATATAGCATATTGAGCCTATAAACAGTGTTACACATCGTTCATATAAATAATTGACGCATTCAAAATAATGTACCATTAAGAGTTCAAATAAAACTATGATTTTATGGTGCCAAACTATAGCAGATTATATAAAAAAAACACCCCCAAAATAATAGTATCTTTCATATTTCAAGGATTAATTTTGTTTGTTTTAGGCATGACAACTCATTTATCAGATTTCAATTCCATAGCAAGCATTTGCATAGCATACCTCAGTTTCTTTCTGCAGAGATGTGAGCAACATCACAAGAGACCTAGCATTTGGCCTCTCACGAGCTTCATACTGTAAACAACGAGAAGCCAATCGTACAAGTTCTGTGCCGTCATCATTTGAGAAATGACCTTCCAAACAAGAGTCCATCAGCATCCCAAAATTCTTGCCGCGTATAAGGTCTAGTGCCTGCAAGATAGATCAAGGAGAAAGGATATTTGAGTAACACAAACTGAGAAATTTTGCAGATATGTTTTTCATAAGGAGTATTGGAGTTGCATTCAGTTCCAATAAATCCCAAGATGTTCCACATGTGCTTTTGACCACAATTACTGCCTAAAAAGGCCTTTCTTTAAGTTTAAGAAAAGCATGGAAATTATTAGGTTGTCTGAGCCTCTTTCATCGGCAGTGAACTTCATAAAAACATCACATTATGTATGAGATAACTTTCTAATATATGATTATGTATGTGAATATTCTTCATGTTTACAAACAATTTTGAAAACAAACAAAGGGCTGTTATCATATAGCACACAAGTGCACAACACCAATCTCATGTGCTGTTGAACTTAAAAGGGATTCCAGAAGGCATCACACAGCTACAAGTGCCCAAAACTTAAATAGCAACTGCAAGGAAAAAGTCAATGAAAATATATTTTTTTTTTCTTTATTCATAATGTTACATAAAAGAATGCCAATTATGAGACTTGAGAAAAGTATAAAGTACATGGCTTGGTGGAATATGCTTGCCACTGAGGAGATCAAGCAGCAGGGTGCCAAAACTATAGACTACACTTTCAGGCGTTACTCTACCTGCAAAATTGAGATAAATGATTCAGATGTAAATTTTGAACATAATTTTCTATCTGGTTCCTTAAAGAACAAACATCATTGGTGACTTTTACAATTTATGGTAAAAGAGAGAATTAATATCCAGTTAAAGATACATCTTCATTTAGGCAGCACAAAACAATGTTTTGCAGCCCATACGTGACATCTGGATTCTAGCACAACAGCACACGCACTTTGAAAAAGACCTTGCCAGATGTAAAGCAGAGTAACATAGAAAATAGGATAGGTGCATATGCTCTGGAGAGGAGCAGTAGCAGTCTCCCATGGGAAAAATTTAGAGAAGGAACTGGATCTGTGATTCAACTCAAAAAAAGGAGATGATGAAACCTGTCCTTAAGTACTCCGGAGGGGTGAAAGCCAAATTAGTGCTGTAGCTTTTGCCATCTCTACTATTCTTCATTAGGCCGAAGCATGAGAGCCTAGGATTGCCGTCCTGTCAAAGAGTGTCTTACCATAAGGAATACGAGCACGGAAAAATTCAGTTAGTAATACAAATAAGACAATTAAGGATGTTGTGGTTACCTGATCGAACAAAACCCTATAAGCATTAAGGTCATGATACAGAGATCTCCCTTTACTGCTGCAGTAATCCAGTGCTTGTGCCAAGTAATAAGCCACTCTTAGCCTCATTGCCCATTTCATAGGTTGAGTGTCCCCTAAGAAAATTTAGCGAATATTAAAATTGGAAAAAAAATTTACCCCCTTCTATTTCCATTTACATCAATGCTCCAATAATTCCGACGAATGAAATACCAACCCGACCAAGTTGACTCAAACTAAACTTCCTTGAGTATCAAAACCCAACACTTTATATTAGCAAGAGACAATAAGAAATGCATATCACATTATCACTAGAACCTTACTAATATGCCAAATAAAGCATTGCATCGACACTTACAAGACTGCAGCCAAAAATAGAAGGGCAACAATTTAGCTGAAAAAAATAAAACTCACAAACACATATCCATTTTGACCTCTTTTTACTAATTTATCTCAATGCCATTAAAACTCTAAGAAACGATTAATCTTTTCAACTGTGTGAGAACCAATTTCACCTAAGCTCTCAAAATAAGGCAGCAGTATTGATCTAAATATTTCTTCCCACATCTTATTAGCATGAAGCAATAGCAAATGCACATCATCAGAAAAGCGAGAACTGCTAAGTCAGACACAGAATCAGCACTATTTGAAATCGTAACATCAAGTGGAAAAAGATGTTCTGAGAAAATCTCATTAATGCTCCATCACTTTCATAGGAACAATTAACAAACTCAACCAAGGCAAACCAAACTCTCCCATGTAGTCAAAACCCCAACATTTCATCAGCAAAAGACATTTGTTAATCACAACCACAAAACACAAAATTGGAAACATACAATGGAAAAGATGCTTTGAGAGAGTCTCATTAGGCATAAACTCCGCTACAAGCAACCTCTCATTTCCCTCACAGCAACAACCAATCAAATTCGCCAATCGCTCGCTCCTCAGCCCGCCCACCAATCTTGCCTCATCCTGAAAAAAAACAAATAAAACCAATTACAACACAGCAGCTGTTAAGCTACCATCATTGCACAAAACTCAAGGCTCAAGTTGTTAATTCAGACTACTTAATTATTGCCTATCCAATTTTAGGGAGGTCATGCACAAGGTCAGAACTACTAGTTAAAGCAATCACACCCCAACCCCAACAAAATAAATTTTTAGTGTTAAAAAATCTTTTATTCGCAATTCTAGTGTTAATTCTTAGTTAAATTTTTTTTTGTATGTAGTTTTAGCGTCCCGTAAATTTTATACCTGCATGCTCTAGGACCTCCCAGGTCAAGCATGTGCATTGTGTTTTCCTTTTCTCCCCTTGTCATTTTTAATATATTTAATTAAGTGTGCAGTACAGTATAAATGCGGAAAATCAAACCCATGACCTAGGCCGTAATCATAGGCGGACTGAGAAGGGGGACGAGGAGGGTCTATGGCCTCCCCCGATCCCCAAAATTTCTCCGAAACATCTATAAAAAATTTTAAAACATTTTATTTCGCCCTTAGACGACCCCCCGAAAAAAATATATATAACCTCTTATATATAAGAGCTCAAGTGTACTTGCCCCCTACCCATGAATCTTGTGTCCGCCACTGGCTTTGATGCAATGTTAATTTACGAGTTCTACTAATATAAAAGCTCAAAGTGTTAGTGGAGGCAACTTTTAACCACTTATATTACAATGGGCAAATAACCTTTGGGTACACCAACTGTAAGAGCTACATATATCATATACATATATATATATATATATATAAATCAGGATGAAAAGGATAACCATGAATTGGCGGCTGTCAGGCCAGGCGGACTTGTTGAACCGCTTAACGGCAATGAAGCGGCCGTCGGCGAGACTGCCTCTGTAAACCACGTTGGGGGCCTTCTCGCCGTGTTCGGATACAATGCTGTCCACGGTAAACCCTGAGGTGGCAGCCCTGAGCTGATCTAAGCCGTACTCTCTGAAGCTGGGCAGAGAGAACTTCTCATCTTCTCCCCCCTCTGCAAATCAACGGTCAGAATGAGCACAGAAAGATTTAAAGAGTGAGAGAGAGAGAGAGGGAGTTACCGAGATCGGAGAAATGTGGAGCGTTGGATTTGAGATTGGAATGAGGCCACCAGCAGAGGCCGAATCTGGAGCACCGAGCTCCCATTGCTGCTTGCCTCTCTCTCTCTCTCTAAGCTGGACTGAAGTAAAAAATTAGATTGAGAGAGAGAGAGAGAGAGAAAAGTGGGTAGCCTTTTTAGATCTCTTTCTCCTTTTATTTGGGAAAATTGAAAAAATAGGACTAATATTGGACCAATTGCAAAAATAGGATAATTTTAATAACATTTGTAAAAATAAAATTTTGGGAAGACAAAAATTTTTCAATTCAACCACCCTGCTCCCGCTAAAACGTTACTCATTCCCACTACCCTGTTGTTTGTACCTATGTAGACCATTGGATTTCTAGGGTTAATGGTTTTCTTCGGGATCATTCTCGTGACTTACTCGTAATCTGTTCTTATTCTTATCGTTCTCAACTCTCTATTAAACCATTATAAGGTATTGAATCTTGTGTTTGTATATAAATGTATTTCACCCTTTTTGTTTGGCCATTTTGATTTTGGAGCTTGTTTTCATTACTTTGATTAGTGATTATTCGCGATCTTCTGTGATGTTCATGACATTACATTATTATTTGCAAAGGTTATTGAAAAATGCAATATTTCGTGACATTTCATGATATTTCGTAATATTTCGCGATATTTTCAATTTTTTGTTATGTTTTTATAGATGATCTGAAAAAAATTGATTATGCATATTGAAGATCACTATCATGGTAGGGTAACATAAAGAGTAAATATTGAAGGTTAGTTTCGAATTTTAAAAAGATGGAGTTGCTTGATAGGCTTAAAGATACAAAATTTAAGTACCTAATTTTTGCTCCATTTTTGTAGTTCTCAGGTAGCTTAATTCATGAAATGTTGCTTAGAAAAATGGGTAGCAGTACAAGTGAGATAAGTTTTTTTTATATAAATAATAAAGAGTTGAAGTTTGACATAAATAATTTTACTATGATTACTCATCTAAATTTTGGCAAAATCCCTAAAAGGATGGTGGAGAAAATTAAGGAATGTGATGAGAAAGTTCCAGTTTTAGTGACTCGGTACCTTTCTACGAAGAAGGTGATGATACATTAGATAGAAGCTTGCTTTCAATCCTACAATGATACAAAAAATTGTTGGAAGTTAGGATTGATATACTTATTTTGCCAATACCGATATGGATATGAAGAAAAAAAATAAGTTGATAATGATCTGTTTGAGATGGTAGAAGACGAGAGGATGTTCCTTGATTATCCTTGGGATAAATTGTCATTTAAGACTACCTTAGATGGTATTGATAAGGACATGAAACACTTGCGCAATAACTACTTGGTGAAAAATGAGAAGTATGATAGCAAGTTGAAACAAATTGAAGAGATAATCCCAGAGGAGAAAAAGAAGATGAAGAGGAGGATGATACGTACGCCTAAGGCTTCATATACTGTTTATAGATTTACTCTTACTTTCCAGATATGGATCTATAAGGTCATAATGTCCTTTGTTCTTAAGTTTATGAATAAGGTAAAGGAAAAAGGCCCTACTGAAATTGTACTTATAATTTCAATATACGAAGGTAGCAAGAAGAACCCAACAGTTGATATTGTCAATGCTTTAAATCAGAAAAAAAGTTAAGTACAATCTTCAAATACATATTTTCTATTATTTCGGTATAGTTTCACAACAATTTTGTGATAGTTTCATGACTTTTCGTAATAGTGTTGTGACTTTTTCATGACTATTTTGTGACATTTCATGACATATATACTAGTATTTGACCTATTTTTGGACTATTTTCTGTAGCTTTGCGTGCTTCATGAGATGAAGGCATCTGAAAAGGCGAATGAATTATTTAACTCTATAAGTTTGGATGATTTGGATATGATTGTTATTGAAGATGAAAGGGAAGAGGAAGGTGATGAGGAACATGAGGAAGGAGATACCAAGGAAACCCTTACCATTGATACTATCATTGCCACTTCTGAAGATGAGGAAGGGGCCCCTATGGATAACTCATCATTTGATAGTAAATTGGATGTACTATCAAAGGATATTTGTGCAATGAAAGTTGATATACATAATATCAAAGTAAGAATGAGGGCAGACCAACAACAAATAATGGCAAAGATTAGTAAAAACTAAGGTCAAATATTGACAAGGTTAGTTGAACTTTAATCTTCTTTGCTACATAAACTTGGCTATCAAAGGGTGAGAAGGGGCAAACTATTTTATAGTAGTCCTGACAATGAGGAGGAAGAGGAGGAGAAAAAGAGAGAATAAAGCATCCCCAGTGAACATGTTATAGAAGAGAAAAATGAAGGCTATATTGTGGAAGGGGAGGAAGAAGGCACAAAAGCTGATGATAAAGAGAACCCTATTAAGAAAGAAGTGAGAAAATAAAGGCAACAAATAAGCAAAGGAGGAAATTGAATATGCTTGAATTGTGTGATGACGATGATTTGATGTTAGGTAGAAATGAAGACCTTAAACCGGATGATAAATATGTTGATGTGGTTGATGCAGTTCTTGTGTCTACTGTTGCTCCAATTGAAAGATATTTAGTCGTATTTACATAAACAAAGGGATTTGATTCCCTTTATGAACTTACTTCCTCTAAGGTTGATTAAAAAAAAATTCAAGAGACTAAGGTTGAAGAAAAAGCCTACATAGGTTGTAGAGTATACAAATCTGTCAGCAAAGACCTTTAAAGTGGATGATCCAACCAAGGTCAATCTTCACGAGAAGTTTAATAGTGATTTGTTTAAAATGTTGTCTTTCTAGATGAATGATAAAGAGAAAAATCCAGCAAAAAAGGTGGAAAAGATAAATACTCATACTGGTTATATTGATGCAAACTTTTTTAGGCAGTTGATTACCCCAGGAAAATGGCTTAAAAATGAGATAAGTCTACTGTCTTTACATATATATTTTCCTATTATTTTTTGAGACATTTCTTGACTGTTTCGTGACGGTTTTGCGACAGTTTTGCAGCAATGACTATTTCTTTCATGACATTTTTCACTGTTTTTTCGCCATGGTTTTACGGTTGTTTCGCAACAATTTATTTGTTTGGATTCTTGATTTGATATTATTTGATTTTATCTTTGCAACATATTGATACTTGCCTTTATAATTTGAGGCAGAGAGTGTGGAAATATCCCAAGACATAGGGACAAATTTTATAATTGCTAACCGTGCAATGGCTCTTTTGTTTTTTACTCAATATGGTGAATTCTGTGTGGATTTAACTGTTTTTCAATTTGATGAAACCTTTCTAGACTATTACTGGGGGCTAAAGCCATGTTCATGAGAGTGTGGAACTAGGTTGATGATATTCATTATCCTCTCAACCTTGGCAATTTCCATTAAAACTTTTGTGTTATATACCTAAGAACGTGGAAATTTGAGATTTATGTCAATGACCACGCTATAATTAGTCTCCACAACCTTAAGCCTTATATGGTACCAGTATGTGAAATGTTGCCCCACATGTTGAATCAAGCGATGGATAAGGTTAACAAGGCGAGATACACACATCTACTAGATCTTAAGCTTTTTAATTTCTAAAGAGTCTGACATACTATTTATCTAAGAAGTAAAGGAAGTAGTGACTGTGGTGTGTATGTAATAATGTACCTAGAGTACATATTAGCCAAATTAGACATTCAGGATTTGGTTGATAAACACATGATAGACTAAAGGAAAAAATGGGTTGTTCACTTATTCCACAGTCTAACTACAATGTAGATGATTATGTATAAATATGATATTTTAAGTCATGTATGTGTTGTAAAATGTATACGTTTATACTGTAAATATGGCATATTAAGTTATGCTTGTACTGTAAAATATATATGATTGGCAAATTTGTAATTTTATACCACTCTCCATCTTATTGAACAATCACTTGATGGATATCTGAAACAATGAAAGGAATAAAAGGTTTCAGGTTTTGTCACAAAATGTTGCGAAATATCATGAAATTACTCGAACGGTCGCGAATTGTCTCGTATGTGGCAAACTCGTGACTTATCTCGAAATGTCTCGAACGAGCTCGCTATATGTCGCGAACTGTATGTAATGAATTAAATGACGAATATTAACCAGAAGTCGTCTTATTATTAACCAGAAAATGTCTTATTATCAATTGAAAGTCTCTAAATGATAAATACGAATAATATACATCATAAATTTATCATTTAAAATTGCTAATGTACTAACCCATGTATTTCATTGATGATTAAGTGTGGGGTACTGGCGGTGAAAGAGAGAAGGGATCGGAGAGAAGAGGGAGAGGGAGGAGGGATTTGAGAGGGACAAAGGAAGAGAGAGAGAGAGAGAGAGAGAGAAGAAGACGAAGAAGAAGAAGAAGAAAAATATAAGGGCAATTTGGTCTAAAAAATAGAAAAAAGTCATATTTTTGCAAATATTATTGAAGTTATCCTATTTTTGCAATATGGGGGCACTATTAGTCCTATTTTTGGAATTTTCCCTAGTGGTTAGATTTAGAAAATGAGATTGGAAAGCGTGAAATATTTGCTTAAAAATGTAGGAGAAATGAAAAATATCAAAACTACTATAAATGATCTTATAAATAATACATTTTTTTCATTTGAAAATTTATTAAATTTATGTAATCACAAAAATAATTGTATATTTAACATAAAATATTTTTAGTAATTGTAAAAAAAAAAAATATTATTATTATTATAAAATATGAATTAATTGTGATTTATTTTCTTCTCTGAGTTTCCCACAAATTGACTTTTTTGGAACTGTATTTCCTTCTAAATTTCAGAAAAGAAGGGTTTTTCCGTCGAAACAATTTCTGGGAGATTACTTTTTCACATCCAACCAAGTTTCTAGATAATTATGGAACAAAACCTTGTTAGTGTTTTCAGGTTAGCAGGATGGAAAAGGGAGGTCAAACCCACTTGTGTTGTCTTATCATATGTTACGATGGGATTGCATCAAGGATTCGCATTGAGCCCTCTTCTATTTGCAATAGTAATGAATGATATGACTAGACACATCCAAATAGAAGTTTTGTGGTGCATGTTATTTATTGATTATGTAGTCTTAGCTGATGAAATTAGAGCGAACATGAATGATAAAACTGAACAATGGAGATATACTTTAGAATCTTGCAGTTTTATACTAAGTACATAAAAAAATATAATGAGTTCAATTTTAGTGGATGACGTGTGGTGAATTGAATTATGGTTAATTTAGGTGAAGATATCATACTGGATGAAGTGTAGAAGTGCCTTCAGGATGTTATGTAATCGCAATATGCATATACGGTTTAAAAGAAAAATTTATTAAATTGAGGTAAGACCAGCTTTATCATATGAAAGTAAGTGTTGGACTTCTTAGTATCAAATAAATATGAATGAGGTAATATTGAGAGGAAAATATTCTTGTATTAACTTACTGTACAATGTAGACACGATGGGTTTATTATATAGGACGATTCTATTTACACCACGAAAATGGTTAAAGACACCACTTACAATTTGAATAAAAACTGACTATTTGCACCACCACTAGATGCTATTTACACATATATTTAATACATCAAAATAAATTAATTCATTTATTAAAAAAATGAGAAATTACATAACTACCCTCCTTTTTTCACTTTATATCTCATTATTACTACTGTCGCCTCCACCACCATCGCTCCCATCACCTCCACCATTGCCACTGCCACTGCCACTACCACCATTGCTGGCCAATACCACCACCAATACTACACCATACCACCATTGGCTATAATGAATCACCACCGCTGGCCACAATGAACCTCCACCACCGGTCGTTATAAACCGTCATTCAACCTCTGAGGTTTCGAATGTATGTGGTGATATTCAAAAAACCGATGTACAAATTTACATCTAGAGCTTTCTAATATATGCAACGAGCTCAAGGTATACATTCGACTTCTAAATTTTCGAATGTCTTGAATAACATTCAAAATAGTGGTATACAAATGTGCATTTGGAGCTCATATATGCAGTAAGCTCACGACCTACATTTGACATTTGAGGTTTTGAATGTCCTGAAGGACATTAAAAAATTTGGTTTATAAATGTATATGAAGTGAGATTAATACCTACATTAGATCATAGAGGTTTTGATGGTCATGAAGGATATTCGGAACTCTAATTTATGAATGTACACTTGAATCTCACTTACATATGCAATAAGTTTAAGGCCTACACTTGACCTTGAGGCTTCAAATGTCACTATTGACATTTGAACTTTGGTTTACGAATATACATGGGTATTTTGTGGGTATTATGGTAATTGATGGAGTGTTTCCAATAGCTAAGTTTGTAGTGCTAATTGAGAAAAAAAATAAATATCTATTTTATTTGTGGTATGAATTAAAGTAATTTTTAATAGTGTGGTACCGGAAGTAAAGTGGCACCTTTTGCCAAAAATGTGATAAATAAAATTGCCCTTTATATATACACCCAACTAATCTAAATAGGAAAGATTTAGAAATAATAATTTTGACCAATAAATAATTAAAACTAATCTTCTAGAAAACCCAATCTTGAATTTGTTATGTGCATTAATACCCTCCCTCAAGATTGATTGTATAAGGATGCAATGCCAATCTTGGACAAAAAAAAGGCAAAAATAGATAACACTAAGAGCCTTGGTTAAAAGATCAACAAGCCAATCCTTGGTAGAGATTTTGTGCAATGTGAGCCAGCTACAATGTAACTTGTCTTGAACAAAATGACAATCGATCTCTATGTACTTCGACCTCTCATGGAAAATCGGATTATTGGTAACATGAATAGTAGACATATTGTCACAATACAAAGCTCCCAAGGTGGAAAAATAATGCTCCATCCTTGTTAGCCATTTATCTGCCTCCATTGAATCAGCTCGACCTTCAAATATTGCATCTCTAAACCTTTTCAACTCTTTCTGTATTCTCGCCGAATGCATTTCCATTGTCTCAACTTCTTTACCACACCCTGTCACTCTAGTAAGTATTAAGCGTACCATCTCCCGATTATGTTCCCCAATCAATGCCACCAACTGGGCCAAATCCGTGTTGACTGCCTCAAGCACTGCCCCAACTGCTCCCGAATTGGTTGCGATAGGTAGAACCACATCTTGGACGCAGATAGTTACTACCTCATCCCAATCTTCTTATTATCTTAGGTTACTTTCTATTAGGAAACTGTCGTTTATTTCTTCTATGGGCATGTCATTAGAATTCAGTTCATAAGTACTATCTTTTGATGATACTTTCGGCTCTCTTAGCAGTGGATAAGGAATTGTCGCTACCATTCTCATGGCATGAATCTGGGCTCGTGTGCCATGAACCCTCTTCTCAGTCGGTGGTGCAGGATATACAT
>MKEJ01103570.1:0-10834 GCA_001753735.1 Embelia ribes | reverse complement strand
TATTTTGATAAATAGTGTAGTATTTAGTAAAATGAATTTTTTTTTTTTTTTGTAAAAAAATAAAAGGTATGTATGAGAATATAATAAATATAATTAAGGTTAATTTTAGTAATTAATGCTAAAAATAGCAGTAGCTTTTAAAAGAAGCCCTAAGATTACTTCTAAAAGTAAACTTACAAAAACAGAAGCAAAATATTAAAATCAGATGTTTGAAAGATTTCCCATGCACTCCAAGCTACAAATTCCAATAAGACAAAAACGTAGAAGGTAACAAAACACGCTACCAAACTGGCCCTAAGCAAACAACTGGTATAATGCATTCATATCAGACTTTTTACAACCATCAATTTAGGCAAATAAAAACGATGCCTAAGAAAAGAAAAGGAAAAAAAAAAAGAAAGAAAAAGATGTAACAAGGTTAAATGAATCAAATTACTAAGTAAAGAAACCACACACCAATCTCACAGACACACGGAAAACTCTCAAGTCCCACACTCGAAAACCTTGTTAAACACGCATTAGTGAAAAAATCAGAGTCGGGTTTTGTTAATTTATAAGAAAGCTTGATCTTCGGGTCCAACAAGCATCACCTGCACACAAGTTTTCCGTACTTACTAATTAATAATAAAAATTTCATTTCCTTTTCAAGACTAATTAAATTTAGACGGGAAGAATAAAATAACAACCTGGGTATGAAAACAGGAACACCTTTAAAAGCAATACGAGAAGAGGATGGCATGCGGTAATAAATTACAAAGAAGTGAGAGATATACATACGTTGCAGTCAAGAGCATATCTCCTAGCAAGAACGATAGCAGCATTTCTATCTCGTTCTGATTCAAAAACTAGTACAACTGACTGCCCTTTCCTAGCTTGCCAAAATAATGACTTGGCTGCAGAATTACCACCACCTCTAAATCCACAAAGCTGACGAAAAAATGAGCACAGTGAGATAACTTGCTAGCTTGCAGACTACGCGGTAGACAAAATCTATATAAAAGCTTCTCCAATGGTACAATTCGCCATATTTCTTTCATAAAAAAACAAATAAAAAATCAAGCACCTGCATTGGTGTGGAATACGAGTCTCTGGCTTTTGTGATCCATCCTCTAGAAAGCTTAATCCTCATTTTTCCTACTTGAAACAAGTGTGTTGAATTCGATGAATAATTTTTTCCATTCATTTGAGAGATAACTACCTGCGCAGGTGTAACTTCATCATCGATACCAACATTAATCAGATGTTAACTTGTGATAATACGCAGGATTAAGCAACTCAAAACCATGTTGTTATCAACATGATCATGCTTGACTTTAACATAAGACAAATCCACGCAAATAAATGAGGTAATGCAAAATCATTCCGCATCTCTGATCTTCTGTGTGCAAAGCATCATCCAAACAATAGTTACGGGAATGTGATCTGCAGGAGTCTTAACTAGGTGATGACCTAAACTAACAGCCATATGAAATTCAAAACCCATCATTATCAGTAGTACGTTTAAAGTAATGGTTCGTCACCTATCTGAAAAACAAAATAAATGATAAGAGCTATAGAGAAGGCTTACATTAAATTCAGTGTTCGGCTTCCGTAGTAGTGCATCCACATGACTGATCAATCCAGAAGCTGTTGGAAACAAAATTATTGAACTTTTTATATATCTATGAGAATCAAATTGTGAATCACAAATTATAGAAACAAGAATCAGTTTTCAAAATCATAGAGACATGTCAAACAAGTGCCACTGACCTGGACCTATAGGGTCAGTAGTTGCCAAAGAAACGTTTTGGCTATTTGAGATGATATCAACTTCCAAATATCTCCCTACATCAAAGGGCTCGGGAGCATATATCGATTTATTGGCACCTAATGAAGCAAATATCATATCAGTGAATAAAAGTGGCAAATGTAATGCACATGAGTAGTATAGATGACTCTACCGCATCTTTACTCCTCCATTTAGACCCTCTTTATATATTCACTTGATTTTGATCAATTTCATTCTTCCACACTCCCAATTTAAGGGGAGTTTTGAATTTTGAGAATTATTGTTGTTCAAAACCAAAATTAAATTCCATGATGACAAATATGAGCAAAGATAATTAAATTAGTACCTGCAATAAGTTCCCTTCTGCTACCTTCAGTTGGCAAACGGTACCACTGGATAGAACATTTCGAAAGATCTTGAGCTTCATCCGAGCAAGGTTGCACCCGCAAAGATGAACCTAAAGTTGCAGACCCATTAAACTCATATAACCAGCATTTATTCTCCTGAGCTCTCTTCTTCATTGTTAGCTGCAAAAGACAATTTAGAGAGCTCAAGCGCTATTTCAAGTGTTACATCTTAAGAATTTTAGTCAATATGGCGCAATATATTATCAAGAGCGAAAAAAGAATAGAAAGGACAAAAACAAACATAGACCTCTCTCTGAAGCTTGATGGACATCATCGACTTCTCACGAATCTGAATTCGCAGTGCCTGGAGCTCATGTTCCATGTCCATAACCTATGAATAATACCAGTAAATGATACATTACAGTCAGGTTCTTATCAAGAGAAATGCATCTAAAGCTTCTGTACATTATAGGAATCGACAAGTTAAGTTGAATTAATAAGATTTTTTTATATCTTTAATTTACTGAATATATAATGAGGCCCGGGGAAATGAGATAAAAGGACCTAACAATTACTATTAATAATTTTCACACAGCAAATGAAATGCATGATGGTTTTCTGAAAGGGTATGTTCATATACCTTGCTAGGCTGATGCTTTAGTTTAATTCGTCTAGCCTCTTGAATCTCTTCGAGTAGCTCCTCCAGCTCCTACCGATGCCCGGAAAAAAGTATTAAGCAACAAGCAATAAATGAAGCATATTATATTATTATATTACGGATTACGGTACATGTAGCCATTCATAATGCCTGGATGGAAAGTATGCCATGGATCGAAATGGCAATAAATTCTTGTACAAACAACCATATGTATACATGCATACAACTTTATCAAATGATTCAGGAAGAACCTGCTTTCCGTTGGCGTTGGAAATTCTTTCTTCTTCCTCAAAAGCCTCTCCAAATCTCTGCACTACTGCTCTAGCACTCTCTATTTCTGCACAAGCAAATGACCTTTCTTGGCTAACTAATTTCTTAGCATCCTCCGAAGCCTACGAGCAAAAAAAAAAACATGATTCTAAGAGAGTCAATTCCATAAGCGCAGAACAAAGAAGAAACATTTTTTAGTACAACATCTTCAATTCTAACTTTCTACTAAAATCCAAATAAAGCAGCTCAATACCTGCTTTAGGAAGTTTGCCAGCTTTTTCACTTCAAACTTCTCTTGAATTAACTCCCCTTCCTTTTGCGTTAACTTAACCGCCAAAGCCTCAACCTGTAAAATATCAGGTTATTATTTATACACACTTACGCTGATGTAACAGAAAAGGCACCACAACATATCGCATAAGATGCTACAAGTATAGAATTAAAGACCACAAAGATGTACCAGCGAAATCGCTTTCTCGACATCTTCCTTATTCTGACCCGCCAATCGTGATCTCAAAGATTCTAACGCGTCTCTGAGTTTCTTCAAAAGAACATGCCCTTCCAAAGAAGGCATATCCCTAAGTTTAGCCTGCATAAAATTGAATAAATAATTAAACGATCACTTGCTCATTTTCACATACTGCTAATGCACTTTCGCCTTGCTTGAATTGGGAAATTCAGATCAATCTTTAAAACGGGATTGCTACCTCATCTGACAACTTAGCAGCAGCTGTTAAGTTCTTGTCGAATTTACTAGCAAGGTCACGAACAGATAATCGCTTTTGCTGCTCCGTTAACTTGGCTGTTTCTTGTTCAACAACTTCCTTTAGTGATGGACCTTTTTGATTGTCTTTTTCCCCATCTAAAATCTGATCATCAGGCCCTATTATATATGCTGGAAAATGATCCGAAGCAAAGCTAACGTCAATTGACACCGGACTAACTGCTTCTGTTTGCATCATGCCTTGGACTTCTGGACTTACCTTTGTCATTTTCCCGAATCTATATTCTGATTATTGTATGGAAAAAAAATGAATGAAACAATACCAGCAACAAATGGCTTTACTAAGGCTGTAATATGTTTCAGTCCAGCTACCAGCGAGCCCGAGCTGAATTTTTTAATATAATTCAGTCGGACATAATCCGTAATAAACATTTATCATAGACAATATTTAATCTTCAAGATCAAGGCCTAAAAGTAGCTTCCTATAGTTGTTGAAAAGCTTGCTCAAAGATAAAGCAAAAGGCCTAAATTGTAGAATTACCTACTTTTTAATGCATTAACTCATACAATTTGCAAAAATTATTTTGAACTACAACAGAATATACCACAGCTAAATGAAAAAAGAAAAATTGAGAAATGTTAGGGAAAAACTAAATAAAATTGTTGCGTGTCAGAAATTAGGCAGCTGATTATAACAATTATCACCTCATTTATGAGGTTTAGAATATTTCGTTTTATTTTCTTTTGCCAGATTCCCCAATTTCTATAAACTAATAAAATAAGTATAAGAAACACCAAATATATATATATGCAAAAAAGATAGAAAAAAGGGAGCAATTTGATCCCAAATCCCATGGTTTAAGCAAAGGCAGTAATACAAATATAATTTCTGCGTAACAAACACACAATTATTATTATTAGTAACCAAAAGTCTCACTTAAGAAGCGCCATGTATTTATATACATTAACTAATTTATATAAATATATTTCAAGACCAAAAATAAAAAATATAGGAGCAATTTGATCCCAAACCCCATGGTTTAAGCAAATAATAGTACCAAACATAAACTTGCTTAACAAGCACACAATTAAGTAACTACAAAAGCTTCAATTTATGACAGATATAAATGAATATAAAAAACAATAAATGAAAACGAAAATGGAACTTACAGTGTGAGATCATAGAATGAAGAGAGACAATATCCAATTTTCAGGAGAGAGAATTAAGAGAGATTTAGAACAAGTGAGAAGGGAAATAAGAAGAATTAGGGAGGGGTGGGTCTCCTTTAGTTAAAGCAAAGTGAGAGAGAATGACTGACCAGTCTCTCTCTCTCTCTCTCTCTCTCTCTCTCTCTCTCTCGCTAGCACTGCACTTTCTCTCTCTATATCTATATAACTATGTATATCTATATCTCCATTATTTGGCTACTGCAACGAAACTGAGGAGTTTGACCCAGTTGGGGATCGAGGTGGAGTCATTTACTTTAGATATATTTCACTGTCGACCACCCTCGTTTCGCATTTAATTCTATTTGTCCCCATAGTTTGAATTTAACAATGTTCACATTGTTTGAATGGGTGACACCATTTCTTCCTATTTTGATCCATTCTAAAATGATGCAAATCTATCATTCAATTATCATTTATTTAGGGCTATAATAACAATATTTTATGATAGTTTATGTTAATATTTTCTTCTAATATATTCATTTTTAATTATTAATAATTTGACACAACACTATTTAAGGGACTGAACATATAACTTTTCTTGAATGTTAGGGATCAAATCTGTCGTCTTTTCATTGAATGGGAATTATTACTGTCAGAATTAAACTAATGGACCAAATAGAATTTACTAGACATACCCTCTCACTTTGCTTTCGACCAGCCGGCGTCGTTTTGATGGGTGGAAAGAAGTCCAGACGGAGAAGAAAACGGAGAGAGAGAGAGAGAGAGAGTGACAGAGAGATACAGAGAGAGAGAGAAATTGATCGGAAAGATTGGGAATGGTACTTTCGCGAGGGTTGTGTGTATATGTTCTATATGGTTTAATTACACTAATGGTCCCGTTGTTTTAAGAAAAAATTCAATTTTAGTCCGATGCTTTACAGAAACAGTGGTGGACATTTCATTTCGGAGGAAATTCCAAAAAAAAAATCATTTTGGAGGCTAATACAGCTTATAATTGATGTTAGTCAATATTTTGTTTAGAAGAAGAGAATCACATTTACTGACATATAGTTATGGGGCAAAAACTAATCGGATTGATTTTTTTTCTTACTAAGAATATAAATAAAAAATTATGCAAGAATTGTAAAATTATTCAAGAAGAGAGTGTCGCCATGCAATATACTCTTAGTTTTGTATATTTATGTACAAAGCTGACAAGAGAAAAAGGACCGAGTTCAAGATCCAAATATTAAGTGGTGTAAGTTTAAGAATGTGAAAATAATAGCCTTGAAGGACAGAATAATTAAAGAGGCCGATTGGGAAAGCAAAATAAATATAAATATAATGCAAATGAATATGACACAGTGTATAAAGAGGGTAGCTAATAGGACACTTGATGAAGCTAATGGAAGATCACCTTCTGAAAAGTATTTTTGGTGGTGGACCGAAAATGTGAAAGCAACGGTTAAAGTAGAGCAATAGAACTATAGAGAGTTTAAAAAGTGTCAGGATGATCAAGATTGTAAGAGATACAAATAAATAAAAAAGAAAGTTGAAAAAGCCATCCGACATGCAAAGTTTAAAGTTCATGATGAGTTATATAGAAATTTGGATTTAAAAAAGGGAGGAAAATAATTATTTAGAATTGCGAGACCATGATAAGAATAGCAAAGATTTGAATGGAGTAAGATACATGAAGATTATTAATGATAGGGTATTGGTAAAAGATGCACAAATAAAACAGTGGTGGAAATATTACTTTGATAAACCTTTGATCAAATGAGTACCCTGGGTGATATCACAACTCATTTAAAGGATATTAACCACAATTTTATGCGAAGGGTCAGGGAATGCAAAGTTAAAGAACTTTTGAAGAAAATGAAGATGAATAAAGCGGTCAGATCAGATGACATCTCTATTGAGACTTAGAAAGTTGTAGGTGATGTAGGGATAAGATAGCTAACACACCTCTTCAATAAATTTTGATACAATGGAAGAATACTCTAGTATCTCTATGTAAAAATATGGGTGATATACAGAACTGTTCTAACTATTGCGAGATTAAACTTATGAGCCATACTATCAAACTTTGGGAGATAGTAGTTGAGTATAGATTGAGGCGGAATACTACGATTTCAAAAATCAATTTGGATTTATGCAGGTAAGATCGATTATAGAAGTAATTCATTTATTTAGACAGTTGATTAAGAGATTTAGAGTAGGGAAGAAAGATCTACACATGGTTTTTGTTGATCTGGAGAAGACTTATGATAAGATTCTTAGAGAAGTTCTTTGGTGAGTTTTGAGAAAAAATTCAATCCCTCTTAAATATATAAATGTAATAAATGACATGTATGGGAGTGCAACTACCAATGTCAAAATGCATGGTGGCATGTTGTCCAGCTTCCCTATTACAATAGATTTGCATCAAGACTTAACATTAAGCTTTTTCCTATTTGCAATAGTAATGGACGAACTGAATAGATACATCCAAAACAAAGTGCAGTGGTGTATGTAATTTGTTGATGATATAGTTTTAGTTGATGAGAATAGAAATGGCATAAATAAAAAATTATAATTATGCAACACTTTAAAGTCGCATGGTTTTAGGTTGAGTAGAGAAAAAATGGAATATATGAAGTATAATTTCAGTTGACGACGTGTGGTAGACAAATTATAGTTAAATTAGGTAGACAAATGGTAACACGTACTGATCATATCCGTTATCTAGGATATTTGTTATCGGAAATCACTAATATCCTAACGAACTGTAAATTGATACGCATGTTCCAAAATGTGGTACATCTTCGTACCAAATCGCCAAATTTAGCAAACAAAGGCAATCTGAGATAATTGCACTTTTAAAATTTATTTTTGAAGACAAATCTAATATAGACAAGTAAAATATTGACGTAATTTCTATTAATTTCAATTTTGAAAGCATTATTTTTCATATTTCAAAACAATTACAGAATTTTAAGTTAGGTTTAATTAGATATTGACTTGTACGAAACTAAATATGGTGGCCTCATATATACTAAGGTAACCTATAGAAGGTTATCCCTACCGTACCGCGTTTTACAATATGTACCATACCATGCTCCCATTTTCGTTCCATATTCCAAAACAATCCCCGTTCTAGGTAACATAGTCTAGGATCCATTTTGTAGATCAATGGTGGTATAAAAACAATTATTTTTCATATTTCAAAACAATTACAGAATTTTAAGCTAAGCTTAATTAGATATTGACTTGTACGAAACTAAATATGGTGGCCTCATATATACTAAGGTAACCTATAGAAGGTTATCCCTACCGTACCGCGTTTTACAATATGTACCATACCAGGCTCCCATTTTCGTTCCATATTCCAAAACAATCCCCGTTCTAGGTAACATAGTCTAGGATCCATTTTATAGATCAATGGTGGTATAAAAAGAGATGTCAATCATAGAACCCAGGCAGGATGGATGAAGTATATAACTACTTCCATAATTTCATTTCATCGCAATATGCATTTGCGACTGAGACAAAAGCTAAGACATTACCGTGATAAAACCAATTTTATTATACGGAATTGAGTATTGAGCTACTAGGAAACAATATAAATATATGAGTGCAGCAGAGATGCGTATATTGAGATGGATGTGCGATAAGACTACGAGCCATACTAGAGCAGGAGACCATCGACAATATCATGGGCCGCAATGTTAGGACGGGTACAAATAACGGGAATGGCTCTAACGGAATTGTTAGATGCCTCAGTTGCTAGTGCGGGAGACCATCGATAATGTCATGAGCCGCAAAGCTAGCACGGATACTAATAACGAAAATGGCTCTAACGAAATTGTTAGATGCCTCAGTTGCTAGCATGGATACAAAATAATATAGATATATATAGGTGTCCACGAGTCAAGTAATCGGAACTGCGTCGCATATAGCACGCGCAGGGCATAATGTCAAGTCCTTAGTACCATTACATTTCTCGCATTATTCTTATTATTCAAATATTCTCATTAATTATTTCATAGTATAAGATTCATCATTTGATCATATAAGTCATCATACTGCGAGAAATCAAGAATTATAAATGTACCTATGAGTACATGACCAAGATCAGTCCACTAAACTCGTTTATAATCGGTTCAAATTCGTTATACAACTAGTTCCTAAAGTTTAACCAATATTTAAGTCCAAAAGACTTGAGGGTATTTCTATAATTTTATACCTTCTTAATAATATTCTATCACTAATTAACCAATTACAACCAAAAAAAAAAAAAGGAAGACTGTAGCATTGAGAAAGCTATTTATTATAACCAACTGTGTGCGTATATATATATATGTGCGTGCGCGCGCGTGCCCGTGCACGCGCGTATTTAATATGACAAAACCCAACAGCTTTTTATTCTAAAAGCAATAGTTATTTTCTAGTTTTGTTTCCTTTGGAATTTCACACCAAAGGGTGTGGGGGAAAACCATATTTACTATTTATATATATATTTGTAGGATTTAAAAAAAAAAACATGTACGGACTCAAAAAAGGTATCATTTTCTTTTCCATTTTCTCACGAATGCTTTATGTATTACTCTATATCATTTATATAACAAAATTTCATATCTAGATACAAAAAAAAATCAGAATCAATTCATTTTCACATTTCCAGCAAACACCACAAAAAGTTTATTCTTGTATGGATAAGGGTATTCACAAAAAAACAAATTAGTCAAGTCTATGGATACATAGCCTTAAACAGATACGAGGACCAATTCATATCATGCATTAATTTTATATATAATGCTTCTACATAAACGCAAAGAAGAAACAAATTTGGCTCTAAATATGTTACTAATATTTTCACATTATATAAGTTAATTACACAACGAACCCAATTACAACTTTATCCAGCAAAACGAGAGCCTACTAGTATCATTTACATCAAACAATCTCAGGAAATGGATAAAACATGTTTTCATTAGTTTTGGTAGAAGAACATTTATTTTCTAATAATTGGGAAATTTTGAATAGTATATTTCCCACTTAGAAATCTAAAGAATTTTAATATCAGCTAAAGAATTTTAATTGGGAAATTTTGAATAGTATATTATTTTAATAAATGTTCTTCTACCAAAACTAAAGAATTTTAATACCAGGAAAAACTGTGAAAGAAACTAAATTTATCCATTTTCTAAAATTTGGGGATCAAATTGGATCCATTCCCAAAATTTGGTAACAAAGTAAATAATCACCAAACGAGAGGCCTTGAGAGAGCTGAACCCCCCGGACTACCGGGAGCGGGATAAACCGGTACATGACCGACATCAACCCGGTGGCCTCAAGAACCAGTAGCACGGCGGCGGTGGAGATTCCGGCGGCGGTAATCTGCGGCACGGTCAGCCCGGGGTGCTTGGAGATTGCCACGGCGGCAATGGACTTCATGGGCTGAACGGGCACGGGGACACCGAAGAGTGCCCCAGTGGCAGCGTTGTAGAGAGCGGTGAAGATGAGGATGGTTATTAGTATCTTTTTGTTTGTGTTATTAAACAATTTTTTTTCTTGCAATGTAATTACAAATTATTAGTATAAATTTTATAAATTGAGGATAATTTTTTATTACTATCTTTTTGTTTACAAATAGTTATTGTAATTTTTTTTATTAATTTATAGTAATTTATATTTAAAATATAATAAAAATGCCATAAAAAAATTTCTTGTACAATTTTTTGTGAAATAATTCTTTTATTGAGTGTGTTGGCCTTTAGGCAAATCTCAAGAGGGGGGGTGAATTGGGATTTTAAACAATTTTACTAATTTGAAATATTCAATAATAAGACTTAAATAAATCAAGGAAGAGAAAGAGAAATGCAAACTCTTTTATAGTGGTTCGGCCAAAGATC
>MKEJ01103569.1:0-10498 GCA_001753735.1 Embelia ribes | reverse complement strand
TTCGCTTCCTTCTATAGTTTTTTTTCTCACAGTATTAATAGTTAAAATTGCTTAACTTAGAAGACAATCAACATATATTATTCTAATTGTACCAATATGCCGTAAATATATTACCTATCCGTTGAATGTTAAGATTTGCATCTCACTTAAAAATTTTTAAGCCTGCAATAAGGACCAATGGTGTACCTTAGGGACATCAAAATGGCCCACAGGCTATGGCCCGGCTTGTGATCTATTACGAACCGGCCCATGGCCAACTCATTTATAAATAGGCAAGCCAAGGACTGATAGTTTTAAAAATTTAAATCCACCAGCCAAGCCTATTTGGGTCCATTTAAAAGCCCGTAGGCTAGGCCTAAAAAGCCGTTAGGGCCTATTTTAAAAGATAGTACTATTAAACATATATATCATGAAATTTTTTATTTTTAATTATTTCTTGTCCTTTAAAATTTACCAATAAAAAATATCAATTTTCTTTTAAACATCATCAATTTTATTTCAAAGATAAACGATTTTTTTTAAAAAAATTAACATTTGAAATAAACCGTTAATTTTTTAAAAAACCTTGACCTATTTTAAAAAGGAACATTAACCTTAATTTTTTAAATATCTTTAGTTTTTTAAAAAGAACATTAACTCAATTTTCAGGAAAAAAAAAAATCAAAGAACCACCTTAAATCCTAAAATAGTTAAATTCATATTTATTTATCTTTTAATTAAAAAAATGAAAGTCGCCCGGCCCGTCAACAAACAGGCCATAGGCGGGCCGTGGTCCAAGTATTTCATGAAATGGGTCGGCCCAGCTACAGTGCAAACCAACCATGCCATGGGCCGTGCAGATCCATTAGAGTAAATAAACGGGCCGGGCTGGGTCGTTTGACAGCACTATGTATTACTAATTGAACAACCTATTTAGTTCTCAGTGAATGCATGCACCTCCTAATAAAATAACAATTGCATTGATTTATCATTTATATATTGGAATATTCAGATACATATTTCTAATTTTCATATTATCGTTTAGATTATTTATCTCCAACGAAATAATATCGAAATCATATCAAACAAATTAAGAAATCGAAGTGTATCCAAACGTCCATTGAATTGTATATCGAATAATATCGAAGTTGTTTTATTTTTTGAATGCATGTTTTAGCTTAGGAATGGAACAAGAAACAAATTTAAATAAATAGAAATAAATTACTTGCCCATTTTGTTCTGCAAGTGAATGAGGTTGGGTGGGATGCATATTTCAGCTGAGAAAACATAATGAATAAGGTGAGAGAGATCTCATGGGAACTAGAATGAGGTTGGATGAGATGCATATTTTAGCAAGTTTGACCCTCATGGGTAATGTTTTAGCAAATTTCTCATTTGTAACTCTAGTATGTAACATGAAAACCGGAATACCGCCACGCCCGACCTTGAGAATTTCAGGCTCGAGGCAAGGAAAAAAAATATTGAGTCCTTCATATAAATAAAAATATCCAAAATTTTCAATCATTGTTAACTGTGATAGCCAAAAGTTTTACTTTTTAAAATAATTCTACTTTTAGAAAATAGAGTATAATTTAAGATAATTTTATGAATTTAAGTTGAACAAAAAGACTTAGCGATTTATTAATTAAAAATTCTGAAAGATAAATAGCAGGGATTGAGTATTTTTAAGACTCATATTGATATGGTGAAGGTTATGAATATGTTATATCAATTAGAAGTAAGTTCATAAAAAATTTAGTAATATTTGGAGGCTCTAGGCTTAAGTTGGCAAAAAATGTTAAAATATTATATAATAATAAAAAAATAAAATAAACATATAAATAGACAATAAACAAAAATTATATTTGAGGCCCTAAAATTTTTTTGCAGTTTTTCCTCTATTTCTCTCTCTTGATTTCATGAATTTTTTTTAATAAATAAAAAAAAATTAGGCCCCTAGAATTTTCGGGCCCGCAGCAGCTTGCCCGCCCTAGCATAGGCCCGGGCCTCAATATGGCCCACCTACACTACCCAGTAAACAAAACTAAATACCCAAGAGTTGAATACACTGTGCAAAAAATGCATCATCATAATAATTTCCAAAAAAAATAAAATGCATCATAATAGTTTTCTCTTGAAAGTCCCGAAAATAGCTACATGATTCTCCTATTGAGCTAATGCAGTAATATTTTCTTTAAAACGTTGAATGATCTTATCGGAGGACATTGGAAAAAATATCGAAGACCAAATGATGAGCATACTCTGCTAACCATCGCCTTCCAAACGGCATGAGGCGGATCTAGTCCATTAACTAGCTACCATTCCAACTTTTAGAAAATAAAGGTGTTGAACCCCATAACACGGGCTCTCTGTGCGTACTCGCATTCTACAATACAAGTATTGTCCTACCATTGTATCTTCTTCATTTTCAAAACATTGACATGAGTTTCGATAAGCATAACTAAAAGTAACTTTCACCGCAAATTTAACCAGCAAGCTTTTTGATAAGCATGACAAAAAATAGCATTCACCGCAAACTTAACCAGCAGGACACTACCTGTATCGGATCTGAATACCAATGTTTCAAGTCCAATCGTTGCATCACCCATGTACAACCTCTATACTTGAGCCCTATTGGAGCCATCAATATACGAATCCCATGTCATCCCTAGGTCCCTAACCATAATGACAACGACACCATCAAACACACCCATCACGATTCTAAGAATACCTATCCGTAACAATCTCAAACCAACTACCAAGATCACAAGATCAAAGAATCCAAGGGGGCCCATTTAGCAGGAGCTAATTTTAAATAAATACCGCTAAATATAACCAAAGTCAATGCATAAAATAGATAAATGAGAAAGATGTTATTTTTATATACCGTTACTGAAAAAGAATCACCATTCAAGCCTCGAGTTTCTCCCAAGAGAGAAAAGCGATTGCATCCCCCTATCTCATGATATTCTTCCATGGATAAATCAATTGCTCCCCCTCCCATTTTAATAGGTTTATATTATTGTTTGTTTATCCCAATGTATAATTCAATTTTTATTGTAAGAAAGTAGTTGTAAAGCCATTTTACTAAAATGATATTATTTATTATAATCATTTAATTACTCAATTTATTATAAATTATGCAAAATGATAGCATTAATTAGGGATATTGTAAGAAAAAAAGTAAAAATATTTTGAATTTTTACAACATTAATTGATCTTTCTTAATACTTGTGAAAAAAGAAGTGAGCTTATTAAAATAGGATGGGGAAGTCTTTTTTTGTAAGGCTTGTTTGGCTGTAGATTTGAAATTTAGATTCTTCTTCTTCTTTTTTTGTTTATAATTCAAACTGTATTTTTAAAACTATTGAATTTTAATTTTTATTAATCTAAAAAATTATTTTTTGTTGAAATAATATGCATTTGTATATATTACTATTATTTTAAACAAATATAGTGAAGGATTGAAAAATAATATTTTAATATTATAGAAAATATGATAGATAATATGATACATAGTGTAATAAATAGAGAATTTGGAAAATAAAGATATATGTATTTTTGTTTGTATTTTAGGAAATTTGTTAAAGGAAACTGATTTGAATGACCTAATTACCGGACTACACACCTCATATGAAAATGTGATATGATTAATACTTTCCTTTTAAATAAATTTTACTATCAGTTTTCCATATATTTTTAGGCATGCTTTGTTTGTAAAATATTTGGAAAAATAGTTCGAAAAAAGGGGCTTTTTCATTCAAACTATCTTTATAAAAGTTTAGAATAACACTTGCAAATATAGCGTGCAATTAAGCTATGTTTTTTTCTGTTTAACTCTTAAGAAGACCATGAACGAATGTGTATTTTTCTATCGCACTTTGTAAAATTAAGGTTAAAGAAAGGGTTATATTTCGGGTTCACCCGCAGTTGAACCATAACTTGCCCCGCACTTGGCTCAAACTCACACTTTACATGTAGTAGAATGGGGCGGGATGGGCTTGAAAGTCAGACCTCCAAACTTGCCCCGCAAGCCTGTCCCGCAGGATGCACTCGCATAACGGTCGACTGCCCTTTTACCGTTTCCTTTTTCAGAGTTGAGCTTGTAATCGATTTAAAATAATATTGTAATTTCTGTTTCCATTGAACATAAATTTTAATTTATTTTTCTTGTATTCCTTCCTATTCAAATACGAGTAAAAGTTGTTTTTTTTTTTTCTTAAATATTTTTCTCTTGTAATTTCTCCTACGGATTTAATAATTGCCCAGTTGGCACTTTATTTGACAAAACAGATAATAGAAAAAATACAAGGGCATACAGTCACGGGCTTGCAATAGTTTGACCTATTGATAAATTTATATTTCACAAATCAAGTTCGGCTAAAGCATAAGGAGAAATTTTTTTAAGAGGGCAGTCCATAAACGTTGTTGGTCAATTGACTATCTTGTTGTGCGGGTAGGTCAGCCCGCACCCGCACCTGCTCGCACAGACATATATGCAGATCCGGGGGCAAATATGAGCCATATATTTTTCTCCTTTGCAGGTCCGCAAGTCCGTCAACTCCAAAGGGTGCAAGGCGGGTCGGCACTTCAGGCCGAATGGACATCCCTAGGCTGAGACCAGAGATTATAAAAAAAACGAGATATATCTTAGGAAACTTCATGGAAAGTTGATTTCTTGTCCCTGCACACATCAGCCCCACATATTCAATATTTCCAAATGAACCTTCCAGGAAACTGCTAAGGCACACAATCAAGGTGCCATGTTGCTATAGGATATTATATTTGTACGTATTCATATTTCTATCGTGATTAGCACTTTGGTTGGCACTTAGTTGTCACCTTGGTAGTGTCACCTGGGTAACAATATCTTTCATCCCATGGTACAAATTGCACTTTTGTTCCCAATTCCGTTCTCGCTTTTACGCTCTCAATCTTAGAATTTTGTTCGAGAATCACCGCTATCGTGCTCCGATGCCGCCACACGAACTGATGACCTAGATTGTCACATAGACCACAGCTCACTGGTGTGGCCGGTAATCAAACTAATGAGAACCCATTAGATGATGACAATTGAAGAATCCAAAATAACTGCGTTCATATACAACTAGAAATGCTCACTTGATTTTGAATTTTGTTAATGAGAACTTTATGAAAATTTTATCTAGTGGAGAAAAAAACTATGTTTAAGCAAGTCCTACTTAGATGGATACACTTTTGAAAGAAGACAACTAGATTTCTGTCTTCTGTCAATAAATTTCCATGAAGTTTCCAAGGAAACACCTCTTTCATTGTTTCAATTTCAATGATAGCTGTAGTATAGGGCATAGATAGTTACTAGTTTTAGATGCAGGAACGGAAGAGCGAGAACGTAATTCTCGGTCTGGTATAGATGTATGTAATTAAAAAGGGTAGGAGGTTTGATACTGTTAATGACATGGATATAATATAATGTACAGTTAATAAAGGAAATGGCCCATCATGGTTTAGGAAGGTAAGACCAGTGACAGAGCCATGAATTTCGGGTAAGGGAGCCAAGCCTACATGTTCTACATAGGATTGCAAAAATGGTTTTCGAAGGGGGGCCGCATATTGCAGATTTTCTAAAATTTTCGAATTCTATATATGAGTTCTGTCAAAATTCCGAGGTCAAGTGCCCGTGACCACCCTTGCGCTCTCCTAGCTCAGTGTCACAGGGTGACACTTACAAGCTTGTGAATGCCAAGAGTTAACACAATGCTTTAAAGGCTACACTTAGTAGAAAAGGCAAGCTTGATCACCTTTTCCTATATATACATTTAAGACCATTCTTCGTGTGGTGGGAGTAAATATTGACTATGTTGAGAAGTTATAATGGCCAAAATAAAATATAAAAAAATTACAAAATAATGAAAAGAAGATTACAATGATATCCTAATTACTAGGCGAATGTTCGGGGTGTATTGGCCGGGGGCGAATGTTCGGGGTGCATTGGCCAGCAACTCGTGGCACTCCACCACAGGTAAGATAATTGTCATCAATTAAGCAAATAAGACAGGTAAGATAATTGTCATCAAATAAACAAATAAGGCCTAATAATGAATTACTAACTCTAAAACAAGACCCTAACTTCCAAGGAATATCCTTTTGAATTCTCTTATCCTTATACAGCAAACAAACAAGGCCTAACAATATTATTCAAATGATCAATTATAGTAATACACAAGCAGCCAATATTATATAGTTAGAACAACTCTCAAAGTCACGATCAGAACATGACTGATAAACCTTACGCACGCCTTATATAAGAATAACCAACTCACTAGCTTTAATGAGCAAAAAAGACCTTTGTTTAGCATCAATCTCTCCCTCTCTCTTTATCTCCAAAATGGAAACTAAATCATCGACTAGCCAATATCAAGACTTGCTTCCAATAATGGCAGACAAGCTCGACGAGGACACCTTCGTGTCTGAGCTGTGTGGCGGGTTTCGCCTGTTGGCGAATCCCGCGACAGGGCTGATCACCCCAGAGAGCCTGAGAAAGAACTCAGCTCTGCTGGGGATGGAAGGGATGAGCATAGAGGACGCAGAGGAGATGGTGAGAGTAGGAGATCTCGATGGGGATGGGTTTTTAAATGAGACCGAGTTTTGTACACTGATGGTGAGGCTTAGCCCCGAGATGATGGAGGAGGCTGAGGCGTGGCTCGATAAGGCGCTCGAGAGAGAGTTGAAGAGATTCTCTGCTTGAGTAATTTGTTTGAGGTGATGCTTGTGTATAATATGTTTGTAGAAGGCTCAAGCAACAATGGAAGTCCTGTAATTATTTGCTATGATTCAATAATATGATAAGAGCTTAATTTCCGATGATTATCGGTGTAGAAATTTTATGCATCATCAATTTTAGATGAAAGATATATGCCTAATTTCATATGTGAAAATCTATCACAAATTATTCAAACTTGCTGGTGGATAAAAACTCACCATCAGTGTATTATTAAAATTAAATTCATATTAAAATTGGTGGCATGCCGTGAATTACTTTTTTGTTATTTGAACATATACCATAAACATTTGAAAAAAATAATCTTTTTCTTTATGATGAGTTTATGTTTATAGCTTTTTAAACTACCCAAACCAGCCCCCAACTTGTGGATATAATAGTATGGATGTTAAACATAGATACTCACCATGAGGTAATGTTAAATTCATAATTGGGAGGTATGAACTGGTACCATATGGATGTTAAATTCATAATAATATGGATGTCAAACAAAGATTATCCATATCTATAGGCTTTGGCCAAAAATAAAATAAAAAATTGGGAGGTATGAACTGGTACCATATTTTCATTTTTATAATTATTATTATATACATATATTTTGCGTAAAAATGTCCGTGACTAGAACTAGGAGAAGTCATAATTTAGAGCATCGGATCAGATTCAGTAAATTTTATTACTTTCCTATTAAAAGTTGGGAAATATTACTTTTTCAAATTGTATCACATTGCTTTGTGGTTATTAATGAAGAATTTCTAGAATGATTCTCTAAATCTAAATAATTATTATTCATTACTTAAACATATAAAATTAATATATTATCTCTCATGCCATATTATTTTACTGTTATATTTAAAAAATTAATACATTATCTTTCCACTCACTTAACTATTGTTAACTAAAAATAAATTACAATAGAAATATTTAAAATAATTAAATAGTAATTATAAACTAAATTTTAAATTTAATATTTAAAAATAATAATTAAAATTAAACATACTAAATTTGACATATGAATTCAAAATTTAAGTATATAAAAAATAAATTTAATATTTTAAAATAAATAATTATAATTTTTATTATTATATATGAAAAAATGTTATTTTTTAAATTATATATATAAAAATATAATTGATTTTAAATTTTAATATTAAAACTATATATTTATGAAAAATTAAAACTAAATTTATATTATAAAATTTTAATGTTTAATTCTAAAAAATAATATTTTTTTACGAAGTAACTCCATTTATATTTATATAATTTATATAATAAATATTTATAGAACATTTCATTTACATTTTTCTTCTACCATATCACTTCTATTCCCCTTTCTTTTCCTTTGCTTAAAAAAAAAATTTATTTATATTTTTCATTTTCATAACGAAATAATAAATTAAATTATAATTATAAATTTAAAGCTAAGTAATATTAATTTTTTTTTTTAATATATAATTAAATAATTAATATTTTGCAATCAATTGTATTGATACGTAGAACTAAGTTTAATATAATAGGGAATGTGAAAGATAATCTAATTCAGATGGTAAAAATAGAAATTGAATTTATTTTTCCTATAATTTAAGAAATTTATTAAGAGAATCAGGTGCAAATGCTCTTAATGATCAAATCCCCAAGATGCAAACAAGACAGCCTGAGAACTCTACAAGACGACATTAAAAGTTGTAGCTTATTACATATGTTTATATAGCATTCTGCTTCTTCAAAAGTAACTCATAACCCTGCACCTTATCATGCTTAAGGTTTAGGCGATTACCTTATCATGCTTAAGGTTTAGATCTCACCGAATTTGGAAAACAGCAACATCAGCAACGAGAAAGGGCGATTTTGTAGGCTTGAAAACTAGCATTGTACAAATGAGTCAAGCTAAGTGATTAAAATGCTGTATGTATACAGGGACTCAATCCAATCTAGCATGTACAGCAAGTGCAAACACGGTCCAATTTAAATTGATTATATATATATATATATATATACTAATATAATATGTAACACTAAATTTGATTGGTTTTAAATGTTCAAGCCACCTAATTTTTGAGTTGACAAAATCACCCTTCAAATTCAAAATAATTTCAATTTTAATTACTATAAAAAAAAAATATATCAAAGATAGGACACAATTTGGTAAAATATCTATACTCCCACTAACCCCCTCAGATTATGCACACAGAACGTGTGTACTTTCCATAGCTAGTATATACATGCACAAACCCTGTTCCCGGGAAGATATGTAACCTTGAAAATAATTTCCCAGATTTTTCTCTGCCTTTGTCCGTGTTAACAAAAAAATTCCAAATAACTCTGACTTGTCACGTGAACTGGTAAATAATGAAACGGAGATGGCATTGGTACAAGAATCTACGCATATGAAAAGGTCTTCAAAAGGTTCTACAAGCAGCAGTTTTCTGCAAGCAGCAGGCAGTTCTCAAGAAGTAATGCATGAAACAAGGATATAACAAGCATTCAAATAGAAACCAAACTAAGCAGTTATGGATTGTAGTAGTAGCATGGGAAACAACTATCAACCCTTTATCCAACAAAGGAAATAGCAAGCATCCGAGTTCCGATAACTCAGATTCAGCATATGCCCAGTGAAACATTAATAAGAGATCTGAACTAAACTCTACCCTGCACCATGTACCTAAAGCTGACGCAAACAACTAAACTCACACACATCTTAAGCAAATAAGCAGCAGCCCTCTTCACACAACGAGGAGTTATCTCTCATGCACTTCACCTGCGCAGCGGTGAGCGGCTGCATCACCCAAAAACAAAAACAAAAAAAAAAGGAAAATAAATTAGCCTTATAAAGCATTACAAAATAAAAAACATGCTTAAATTTTCAAAAGCCACACCACCAATGATAGCACAAGTAATTCAAGAGGGCACATGAACATATATTCGTAACATCAGGCAGTCAGGTTATTGATTTTAAGGTCCACGCAATCAGATAATGGCTGTAAATGTCTTTAGTAAGCTTTTAACAAAGAGAAAGCACAAAATCTGTAAAAGTACCGATTGGGATGGTGAAGTACAACCATTGGAAGATCACATACCGGCTAACATGAAACTATGAAATACTACACAAACAATGTCCAAATGTTGTACTAGCATGGGAAACAATACAGATATATTAGCAAAGATTTAGGCCCTGTTTGGTAAACAGCTCATTTTCAGTTTTCTGCTTTCAAAACCAACCTGAAAACTCATTTGTTGGTCAACTTTTTAGTTTCAATTTTCAAAAACGAAGTTTTCTTATAAGAGTAATTCTGAAAACTCATTTTTCTAGTTTTTTAGTTTTCCAAATTTAAGCTGAAAAATAAAGATGTACCATATTTTTTATAATGAATATATTTCAATTTTCTATACTTAGTATATATTTGTAACTTAATTTTCTATCTTGAATTCAACTAAAAAATATTTTCTGAAAATTATAATAAATCATAACTTTAATTTATTTTTATATTCAAAATTAAATCCACTCATGTATTATTAATAATT
This sequence comes from Embelia ribes, assembly GCA_001753735.1. Classification (NCBI taxonomy): domain Eukaryota; kingdom Viridiplantae; phylum Streptophyta; class Magnoliopsida; order Ericales; family Primulaceae; genus Embelia; species Embelia ribes. The sequence continues at coordinate 240 of MKEJ01103569.1, read as the reverse complement.
GTCTTCTATTCTTAATTTTTCTATATTGAATCCAACTAGAAAATATTTTTTTAAAATTATATAGCATATGGTAATTTTGATTTATTTTATATTCAAAATTATAAAAAAAATCACTAATTTTTTAGTAATAATCTTATGTACTTGTCTATTTATTTCTATTTTAAAATGTAATAAAAGTTCATAAAATTTTTGGGTATTTTTTGTATTAAAACGTATACTATTTCACTAAACAAATGTTAT
>MKEJ01103568.1:0-22463 GCA_001753735.1 Embelia ribes | reverse complement strand
GGGGGCGGCGCGGGGGGGTTGTGGGATATAAAGGAATTAGATAGGAAGATGTAATGAGAACTTTAATACTACCTAATCATTGGAAGGGGTTCTCCAAATATAGCTAAAATAAAATCACAATACTGGTACCTAACAAAAGGAAGAAGGCTCTTCAAATTCGGGCAATTAGAGAAGCGAATATCATTGAGGTTATCATAGATCCATATACTCAATTAAGTACCGGCATTGAAATTCCTTGTTGGTAAACGTCTCCGTGCTGAGCTTATTGCATTGAATCATATCCATCTTGTGACAATTTGAAAATTTATTGATTATACATAGGGATTTATGTCACTACAAACAGAGATCACTCTGCTGTTATATGCTTTTCAGTTTGTAGTCCAGGAATCTTATGAATTATTACCAAGTTTAGATTTTCTGTATAATGCAATGGGTTTTGGGTGGTGGAGAGAGAGATGCCTAAACAGTGCCAAGGTACTTAAGAATGGGTATGGACTGGAGATTCTTAAACGATTGGCAATGCAAGAAGTGTACACCTCTAATATGAGTACCATCCCAATGAATTACCTCTCGCTTGGGAATTTTATGCTTGGTGTATTTACACCGTAGTTTAACATTGAGGAATCTGTATTATTTATCTCCGTGTTTAGATTATTATGTGCAGTAGCTTTTGGGTGGCATGTAAATAAGACTAGCAAATCTCAAGTCGTAGCTGGTAAGGTAGCAATGGATGGCACTTCATTTAAGAAGTTAAGATTTTTCCTAATCTATTTTGACATTATTGTTTCTGTAATAATGGAATATATTGTACACTGAGGGAAAATGGGACAGGCCAAAATAAATTATAGAGAATCTCGGAGAATGTTAATCCTACCTTACCAGTGGAATATTTTTTGAACATGCTTGAGTGTTTAACATGACCACAGTGCATAAGAATATCTGTGGGAAGGAGATATTTAAAAGACTGGAATGTAAGGACTAAATACACACCAGTCTCTCCAATTAGTACCTAACAATGAGATTAGAGCATAGTTAGTTGTAGCTGTATATTCTAACATGGACTACCATTATTGTTAATATAATAAGATGAAATTTAGAAACTGTGGCTTGCAGGACGTTTCTTTTCCCTTCTATATAAGCCATTTGTTGCATCAGTAAATTAAGTGCTGATTTATCTATTTAAGGCTCCTCTATTTCCAAATCTCCAGACATAAAAGAAATGAAGTTTTTTCATATCGACCAACTTAATTCTTTGTACTGGTTTCTGTTTTGATGGATATTGACTCTGTCTCCTACCTTTTGCTTTTTTGGCAGGGTTATAAAATTATTGGTTCACACAGTGGTGTTAAAATATGCAGATGGACTAAGGCTCAACTTAGAGGCCGTGGAGGTTGCTACAAGCACTCATTTTATGGTATAGAGAGTCACAGGTGACTTTGACCTCTGTTTATTGGTAGCACTTGGTATTGATGCTTCTTTTTGTCACTTTGCACAGAGGAACGAAAGAGAACGACACTCTCAAAAATTTTGTTGGGTTTGTATCTTCATGTAGGTTAAATAGATGCCAAACAACAATTTTTTACTTTTTTGCTTTAAAGTATTTAAAAGAAAGAAGTAAAGGGTTGCCAAAACAAGCCCAATCAGTGTAACTTATAAATAAATTCAGACAATAAACAAATAAATTTATGAAAAAATGAAGCAACATTAAATACGCACTAATCATTATAAAAAAAAGTAAAAATTTGTAAAGTTGAAGCAACATTAACAACACTTATTATGATTATGTAACTTATAAATAAATTTTCATAGTGACGATAAAAAAAATTAATAATAATAATAATTATGAACACGTTACTTATAATAAATTCGCACAATGATGACTAAAAGGAAACCATATGAAAAAACTAAAGCAATTTTGGGTACAATAATTATAAAATAGTACTCCCTCCGTCCCAGAAAGATAGTCCACTGGGTAAATTCACACAAACTAAGAAAAAGTGGTTAATTTAGTTACAATAATAACTTTTCACTATTTTTTCCAATATTACCCTTATGTACATGTCGAAGAACCTTGAAACTTGTCATTAACTCTATACACGTAATACCACAAACACTTTAACCAATATACCATAAAAAACCCATATCTAGAAAAGTATAGGGGCGTTACATTTCCCCGTAGGAAGAAAAAAGAAAAATTAAATATTTGTCATTAACTAAATATCAAAAGAATGACGAGTATTAACTGTATTTTTCCATCTTCCCACCATAAAATTTTCAGTTTTGAAGACAAAAATTTCAAATAAGTGAAATTGTACACGCCAAATTTGAATTCAAAATTTTGATCTTTAACAACATAAATATATGCATGAAGATCGATAGAGTTAAAGTTAGAAAATGAATGATTCTTTCGACAATACGACCATGATCGGGCTAGAAAATATATGACATGGAAGTAAAAAGGAAAATTTGTCTAGTGGTAAGAAGAGAGCTGTTTCTGAAATGCTACTCCGAGAAAGTCAAGATGGAAGATTACCGAAAGGAGTCATATCGAAGGTAGCCAACTCTTTTTCTATATGCAATAGGTCAGTTTCTTGTATTTGGCGTGAAGCAATTCCTTTTGTTACTACAAATGTCGTGCCGGATTTTCCTTCAAAGCTTGTGAGAAATGTTGGTTGTAAGAGGGTTGAAATAGACTTCGAATAAGTAAAAGGAATTCCCGTTCGTCGTCAAACAAACATAAGATCATTATCCAAGGCTTTGGATGTTTCCAAATCAACACTACGTCGAAGAATCAAGCAAGAATATCTTCGAGCTCATTCTAATGTGGTGAAACCTTATCTAACTGATAACAATAAGAAAGCATGGTTGAAATTCTGCTTCTCAATGATTGACGTAGGTACTCATATATCTAGACCTTTGTTTGTTAACATGTACAATCAATCATATTGATGAAAAATGGTTGTATATGTCTAAGTGATCACAAAAGTATTATCTTCATCCTGATGAAGCAGAGCCTTACCACACATGCAAAAGTAAAAGATTAATTACAAAACTTATGTTCTTGGTTGTTGCGCATCCGCGATTTGATGACATTTCCAACACAGAGTTTGATTGAAATTTTGGAATTTGGCCATTTGTTATTAAAGAACCAGCCGGGCGAAGTAGTAGAAATCGTATAGCGGGAACTTTAGAGACGACACCAATTTTATCAGTTACGAAAGATGTCATTTGATCATGTTTTATTGAAAAGTTGTTGCCTTTGATCAAAGAAAAATGGTCATGCTCTAGTTCAAGGACCATACTCATTCAACAAGATAATGCAAAGCCAGATTTAGATGTTAATGATGCCGAGTTTGTTGAAGCTGCCAGAAAAGATGAATTCAACATTTGTTTATGTTGTCAACCTGCAAACAGCCCCGACTTGAATGTTTTGGATCTTGGTTTCTTTAGAGCTATTGATTCACTTCTACACCAAGAAGCTCCTAATACAATTGATGAATTTATTGCTGCAGTGGAGAAGTCATTCAACATATTTCCAACTGAAATTTTGAATAATGTGTTCTTGACATTACAGTCATGCATGGTTGAGGTGATGAAAGCTTTTAGTGGAAATAATTACAAGATACCGCATATGAACAAAAGCAAATTGGCTAGAAATGGGCAACTACCGAACTGTATCGAGTGCGATATGCAACTTTTGGATGAGGCGAGAGCAACTCTTGAATGACAATAAAATTCACATAATCAATGGATTGTATGGCGTCAAATTAGCATTGTGATGTTGCAAGTTAACTTTGTTTATGTTTGATAATATCATTGCTTATCTTCTTAATTTGTTTTTTTTTTTATGTAAAACATTAAATTAGTCAACATGAATAATCATATATAGAAAAATAAAAAGAAAACAATATTTAGAAAACATGGATAATCACACAATAGTACAACCCAATTCTAGAAAACCAAGCTTATAAGCATGATTCAATTTCTAAATTTAACAGAACATATTAGAACTTGGGTAGAAAAATCCTAATCATTTTAGGAATAACAAGCTGAGTTTCTTGAGCTGTTGAGATGTAACCATCTTCATTTGGCGGACCATTTAAATCGAGCAATGGCTTGATTAATTTTTTCGAGTCATGCTTTGTTGTCGTAATTGTTGTATGACTATCTTCAATACTATTGAGGGAGGGATGATTATTTAATTTTTCACTCAAGATGAAAGGCTAAATAATTAAAAGAAAGAAAAGGGATGTAGACTTACAAAAGAAAAGGAGAGCCAGTGTATTTATATACATGTAAAGGAAGTGTCTCTTGGAGAAAAAAAGTTTACACATAAAAAAAAATTAAAGGACACACTTTAATGTGAAGGGTCCATGTTTTGACCGTCTTTTCCCCTCCCCACTGTACGGTTGTCAATTCCAAGGTTTCAATGTCATTTACATTACCAATTTATTAAATGAAACATTGTAACTTGATCTAAGAATGTAGGGGTGCAATTATCAATTGAAAAATTAATTACATACGCTCATAGAGGAAATTCGACTATCTTTTGGACAGGCAAAAAAGGAATTATATTCTTGTTGACATAAATCTTTTTTCAATATTTTGTGATGTGATGTTTGTGCATAAAAGGAGCTTTATGTTTTTCATGGATGGAGTCTCTTTACTCCCATCTATAACTTCCCCGATGATATACAGATGGCTACCTGGTTACATCTATTGAATACATGGTTACTATGTGTAAAAGATACTTTCATAAAACTTAGCTTAGTCTTATTATTTTAGCGTAGGATTGTACACAGTGGCGGACTCAGGATTCCCCAAGTAGGGGTGCCCAAGTCCCCTTGAACTATATAAACGTTTATATAATTGCATGACATGAATATGAATGGTCATACTTTTTTGTAATTTCGTTTACATATAATTTTGGTAGATACCAGGGTCCTATATGGGCGTACAGTTCCAGCAATAGCCTAATGTGTATAATCCACGGTTACCGGAAACACGGCTTAGGGGTGGAATCACATTTTTTTGGAAACACGTTTCTGGGATGGGTACAAAACGCTAGGGAATTTTTAGGGAAAAAGCATAGGAAATGATGCCGAAATGCTTGGGAAATAAGGTAACTTAATATTAACTTTTTGAAAACTTATAGGAAGTTTGATGGATGCCATTTCATAAATAAATAAATAAAAATCAATAAAAATATTGTGAAAATGAATATTTTTAGCACTTGTATGATTAAATAATTTTTTTTTACTTATATTATTTTGATTTATAATTAGCTTGTTCATACCAAGTATTGAAAATCTGATATACAAGGTGTTAATTGAGTAAAGTTTTAGAATATTGAATTAAATAATCACACATATTTTACATATGTTTCCCATATGTTGTATAATCATATCCAAAAAGATTCCAAATCGTATCCGCGTTTTCTTTTTCCCCTGTACTTTTTGGCATGCGTTTCCCGCTTTAGTTTTCCCTTACGAATCCCGCTACCATTTACGACTTTGGTAACTGTGGTATAATCGTATAGAACAATATAAATAGTTATAGAGTTATAAGTCTTTTCCTTGACACTGAAAATCTATGGCCTTTGCTATAAGTTTACTGAACCATATCTGGCTTCCAACTGCTTCAGTTTGGCACCAATGCCATTTTGCTCTCTTTTTTTCTTTATCTTCTATTAATCCTTTAAAAACTCTGATTCAATGACTGACTCTATTGTCGTGAAGAATTCTTACTCATTTTGTGGTGTGTTAATTTTGAGCTTTTAAATCTATATAGCTGTTCCTTTGTTGGTTCACAGTTTTCAATACAATTTATTTGTAATTTCATTTTTTTAATCTGACTCTCTCTTCTTGCTATGCCTCTTCCTTCCCAAATGAACAGATGCATGGAGGCAACTCCGAGTTTGGCATGTGCAAACAAATGTGTTTTTTGCTGGAGGCATCACACTAATCCTGTTGGGAAAAACTGGCAGTGGAAGATGGATGATGCGTTAAATATTGTCAACTCTGCAATAGACCAGCACACGAAAATGATAAAGCAAATGAAAGGAGTTCCAGGTAGGCTTCATTGTTTGAGCTAGCTGGGTGATTACTCCACAGTGAGCCAGTTTGACATTATCCTTTGTACTATACTCTATTTCAAAAATCAATGTTGTGTTTTGTTGTGTTTCTTCTCTTCTTTGGCTAGTGTTAATTGATTTACTCACGGATTTAGAGAATCTTTGCCTAATAGGTGTTAAACCAGAAAGATTAACGGAAGGTCTTACACCTAGACACTGTGCCTTGTCGCTTGTTGGTGAGCCTATAATGTACCCGGAGATCAATACACTTATAGATGAGCTTCATCGGAGGCGCATTTCCACATTCCTGGTGACAAATGCACAATTCCCAGACAAGATTAAGATGCTAAAACCTATTACCCAGGTTTTATGACTTGTACTCTCTTGACTTGGTCTTGACTAATCTTCCGTCTTTAGAGGTGGGATCAGTTTTGACTTTGTTCTGTGCAGTTATATGTTAGTGTAGATGCTGCGACGAAGGAGAGCTTGAAGGCGATTGATAGACCACTGTTTAGTGACTTCTGGGAGCGATTTCTTGTGAGTGCTTTCCCTGGAAACCACATTTGAGGTTCTACTTTGTGTTTGTGATTATTTTAGATGCTTTAATAGTAACCTCATATGCTTAGAAAAAAATTCAGCTATGATAGCCACTCGATACGTGCAGATATAGCCTCTAAAAGGAACTGTATTTATGTCTCTGTCAGCCATATTAATTTTCTTTTTTTTTTTAACAGTTGGCTTTTGTTATTCAGTAAGCTAAAGTTTTATTCACACGGCCTTATTTTGGATAGTGTTTCAGCTTTATTTGGGTTTTTGGTATATGAGAATATCTCCATATCCTGGAGGTGAAAAAGTTCCGCCCTAAAAACAGCCTCCCAAAAAAGAAAAAGAAACACCCCACGACAAGGCAGCAATCCACATGACACAAGTTAGTTACACTCATGAGTGGACCATAACATAGTGTAAAAAATAATTCTACCGTAGGTGTCTGTAAATTATAGTTATTTAATATCTACTTGTAATTCATTTGCAAATGATCATGCCACGTCTTTTTTTTTTTTTTCTGAATCCCTCCTTGATCTTAGTTGTAGATCTTATAAATGTTAGATTCGATTTTGCGTTAGGAATTGGATCAGTAATTTTTTCAATTTTATTGACACGTGAGATGACTGAATTTAAATGACATGAATAAATCGTTGGATGGTTTGAGTTGTTTTTAAAGGGAGGATTTCAGATCTCTATATTAAAGCTCTTTGGCTCATGTAATATGCATACTAAATGAACTCATATGTTACCTGTCGACAGAAAACCATATTTAATGTTCTAATAGTTATAGACATAAATCCTCCTGCTCGGATACACATCCTTTTGTTCATGTTATTTTTCACTTATAATCTCCCAACCTCAATTTGTCTCTCATAATCGGCTTCACTAACTGTGGACCTTGCCAAAATCAGGATTCCTTAAAAGCTCTCCAGGAGAAGCAACAACGGACGGTTTATCGCTTAACATTAGTTAAAGGATGGAATGTTGAGGATTTAGATGCATATTCTAGCCTCTTCGCAGTTGGGAACCCTGATTTTATTGAAATTAAAGGTGTTACCTATTGTGGATCGTAAGTATCTTGTGTTTTACACTAGCATTCCCTTTCCTTTCTATTGTTTCTTTCTCTTGTGTGTGAAAGAGTGAGTTTGTAGTTTTTGCAAATATAGTTAACATGATTTGTATAGGTCTGCCACGTCAAAGTTGACGATGGAGAATGTGCCTTGGCATGCCGATGTGAAAGCTTTTTCAGAGGCTTTAGCTCAGAAGAGCAACGGGGAATACGAGGTTGCTTGTGAGCACGTCCATTCATGTTGTGTTCTCCTGGCGAAAGTTGACAAGTTCAAGATCAATGGCCAATGGTTCACCTGGATTGATTATGAAAAGTTTCATGATCTGGTCGGTAACTCTACCGTACTTCGTTTCCACAATCCACACTTTAGTAATTAATAACTAGAGTCTCACATACTGGGACGGAGTTCAAGTAGGATGTAGTTGAGGCAACAACCTACTGAACATGTAACTTTTTTGGTTCTTGGTAACAAGTATTTATATTTCCCATCCTGAACACGATAAAATGACACATGATTCAGTTTTACTTTTCAAAATCATCACTGCATATAAATCCACTTTTAGACATCTCTTTTTGTATTACTTATATTTGCCTATGGACGTGCTCAGTTTTAGTTACGTGTAGTTCATTTATGATAGTCAAATTGATTCCATCTTTAACTTCTTTATGATGGAATGTCGTGTTCATCTAAAATCTTCCAAAATTAGCTTGATTAAAATCCAACCAGTATAAGGCCATAATTCTATATAGAACTTCTGGGCATCTATCGTGTGACTGTTTTAGATTAATCAGGCATCCGTTCAATATTGTTCCATGTACAGTTATTTCTATGTTTTGCATGCTCATATTAGACCCATGATCCAGTCTTTTATATTTATCTGATTTTTTTATTATTTTTTTTTAAATTGAAATCCAGGTGGCCAGAGGTAAACCTTTTGATAGTAAAGATTACATGGCTGCAACCCCATCTTGGGCCGTTTATGGAGCAGATGAAGGTGGCTTTGATCCCGCACAATCTCGCTATAAAAAGGAACGCCATCACAGGTCGAAGTAATTATCCTATAAACGCTTTTTTTTCAATTATAGCTGCCAGTGGCGAAAAGGTTGGTGTAAATTCACACACTTGTAAGGTGTGGACTAAAGCTTAGTTATCATGTTTGGTACAAACTTTGTAACATTTTTGAGCTATGTTATAATAGAAGAGAGCAAAAACTTTGCTGATCCGAGTCGGACCTTGCACAAGCTTTGCTTTCAGAATTTTGTCCAAAGAAGCATCATGTAATCTTTTATGTTGCTTCGTTTGTAGTTCCCTTGTGCCTTGAGTTGCACTTTGACCAATCCACTGCTACTATAGTAAAAATAAAGTTATTTCCTTCTCTCCTTTGGGTAAAAAATTATTTTTTTAATCGTTTAATGTAATTAGTTGCTTTCCCTCGTGTCTATATATTTTGTACAAATATGTTTAGATGTTAATTGAATAGAAGTTGTTTACCGCACACTTATTGCCAACCCCTAGGAGGTTCATCCATGCGAGAAGCGGGCTAGCCGTTGAAATCCAAGCTTAAGTGCTTTTTGTCATGGCAAGCTCTTCGGCACCTGTCTATTGAAAAGAAGTTAGTCTGCGCTCTTTATTTTCATTAGATGAGTGCCATATCACATTCTTAAATCATGCTATGGATTTAGTGAACGTAGATATAGTACAATGCCTGATATAGTGGATGTGGTTAAATCTTGTTTTGGGTACGGTGTCACGGGCTGATACTTGAGATGTTTATTTACAATGTCCCCTGTGTGTCACCCGTTGCCAGCTGGTAATCAAGCCTGTCAATTTCAACGAAAACCAACTAAGAGCAATGTATCACGTCATATTGAAAGCACACACACAATATGAAAATAAGGCATTTTTCATTAATGATTGCAATATTTACAAACTAGTTGATGTCAAGAGCTAACACAATACCCAAAATGCTACAACTTGGTAGAAAAGACAAGCTTATCACTCATCTTCTGTATATACATTTTAGGTCATTCTTAGAGTGACAGGAGTGAACATTGACCTTGTTTGAGGAATCATAATTGCCATAAAAAAATTTTAGAGAAGTGGAAATTTGATTACAACGATATCCTATCTACTAGGTGGACGTCTCGGGTGCGTTGGCCGGCGACCCGGCCGTCCCTGCGGCTCGTAACATATGGCCATGCTACTAATTGTATAGCCGAAGTCAAATCTGGAAGTTTCACTTTTGGTGCTCGCTATTCAGGTTAGTGACGGGTGATGCGGCATGCATTTTCGTGTTGAAGACAACAATCATTTAGTAAATCCCAACAATGTATGTCTACTCTTCTCGTCTTAAGAGCACTAAAGCTATGCTCGATAGGAAAACAAGAAACAAAAAATTATACTACCATAATGTTGACTCAGAAGACATTTCCTTTTTCATGTTTAATAGCAAATATGTTTATTTGCCAACATTCATGAACTAGGGCATGAGTTTCTGGGATGATTTAATGCACTCAAGTCAACATCACCTAGCAATGCTGCTCTTAAAACATTTTATCAATTTCATACCAGTATGCGAAGCATCTTATCAAAGGTCAAATGCTACAATGCGGAAGTTTATAATTGAGATTGTAAACCACCTCATTAGCGCATTTGTATGTAACTAATGCCTCAATTGCAGCACACATTCGCATCAATGATGGATATCTAGCTTGTCGTATTTTCTAAGACAATTTTCATTGCATTAGCCATTATTAAGGCATGGTTTAGAACAACCAGATAAAGCCTCGCAAATCATCACTTCTGAAACATCGAATTGAGGACATGTCAAACCTGCACATTTTTGTGTTCCGTTCGATCCAGTTTCTGTGTCTATTAGCATTGAGCATCTGCAGATCAGGACACAAGATAATGATCCATATTGGCATAGGCATGTGTTTATACGAAGATTTGCGAGTAAAATGTTTACTGCACGCATTTTTTGCCAAGCCAATGTGCATACCATGTTAACAAAATTTGACATGTCTGCATCATCTTTTCCCAACTTGACTCGCCTCTTTCGGCTATGCCCATTAGGCACGAATCGTACATTAGTTACTAATTCACAGCTGCAACCCCAGGCAATTTATACATGGAAACATCATAAAATCAGTTACTTGCACATAATTTAAAATTAACATTCAACTGCACCTAAACAGTTTTGAGAAAATCAATTAAAACGACAACCCCAGGTCGCCTACTAGTTCAACAAGCACTTGAGCCAAGCACTACAAGAAACTTGAGAATAATACAAACCAGAGCATACAGACATTGCTATCGTCAATTTTTAGACACCAGTAGATCCAAAGCCACTATCACCCCTCACGGTCTCATCCAAATCATCAACCTCCATCACATTAGGTGTCAGTATCACTTCAATTATCAGCTGAGCGATCCTATCACCAGCCTTCACTTCGAAATCTGTGTCCGAATGGTTGAACAAGATGACACCTACAGGGCCCCTGTAGTCTGCATCAATCACACCTGCCCCGACATCAATCGAGTGCTTCCATGTCAGCCCAGATCGAGGTGCTGGAGAGAAGCAGAGAGAAAGAGGGAAGAGTCAGCTCAAATGGAACTCGGAATATGCTCATCTTATACACATGAAAATGCCTAATTTTAATTCAACTTACAATTGCCTATAGATATACTGAGCATAATACATGTACAGCCGCACATAAATGGGGAAATCATAATCATTAGGATGATATTGCTGCACATCTATTTTGGTCCCTCAAGTTTTAATCCTTGTAGCTCATACATTACAAGAAGGGCCAGAATATATGAGACTCTATAACCACAAAATAGATCCTATAGACCCTCTATTTCTTAAAGGATTGAGTAGTAACCCTAAATTTTTTAGAGCCACTTTTAGAATGCCTGATGGGAGTGCTTTAAAAAGTTTTCCAACTTACTTTGCAAGTTAGCATTGCAAGACAAACTAAACCTGTGTTTGCTTGTTAGATGAAAATGATTTTCATGATGATAGGGCACAAATTTATCTCAGATTATTAGATAATATTTTCAAACTACGATGTGTCAAAATCCAGTTAACTCCTTTAGTACATCCGAGAGAGAACTTTTCTACACATTATTAGGTAGTTACTTCAATCGTACGATAGAACATTCCACATGGCAATGATGCATATGGCAATGATTGACAATTGACAAATATGGGGATTAAACCTATACGAGCATAAGTTCCTTCAGGAATTGCAATGCTAAGATCTGTTGGAACCAAGGCCTTTCCTCTTGCTGGTACTTTAACTTCTGCCGCACTGCACAGTAGAAAATAGGATAACCAAGCCAACAAATTCACAAGTTAGTAGTAAACAAAAGAAAAGCAATTTCTCTTACAAAGGAATAGTGGATCTTAATGCCTTGTATAATATGATTAAGGAAACATTAAACCAGGGAAAAGTTGCCGAGCTATGGTGCTGGGAAGCTACTGTTAAGCATATCTCGACCGTTGGTTTTTAAACCAAAGGCTATATTAAAAGGGTGGATCCCTTTTGAATTTAAAAGGACCCTTTTTATCTTAGCTACCGGTTTAAAACCAACGGCCTAAATATACTTAACAAGGACTGCCAAACACACTACTTGACAACTTCCAACGTATTCTGTTTTACTCTCATCAAACAAGTATAATCTAGTATGCCTGTTAGGTGAAACCAAATAAGTGGATTATCTCCACATCTCTACTGATAAGACCATAGACTTGTTTGGTAGTAACTTATAAACTACAATTTTTTAGCTTTTATGCTTAAAAGATACACAAATGAACTTGTTTTTTTAATATAAATAAGCTAGAAATTTTAAAATAGATACATCAAGCTTTTTACTTAATCATAAATAAGCTAGCATATTTACAAGCTGATGAATAGATGAATGTGTCTGGTGTTTGTGTTAGTTATTTTATGTATGTCTATGTACTAAGACGTGTCTCAATTGATCAAGAGCCAAAGATGCAATTGATCTGTATCTAATACAATAGTTCAAGTGACATCAATAGATAGTGGTTTATCACAAGAAGAACAATTCTATAATGATTTGATACGTGAACCAAGGTATGATTTCTATGATTTCTGATAGTTAACTAGCAGAGTTCCTCATAATAACAACTTCAAAATAACAATTTTCGAAGACATTAGAACAATATATAAAACATTCTCAGAAGTACTAGTGACCTGATCTAGACAAAACTTATACCGTTTTAGATGTAAAATCTATTACCAAGAAAAAACAATATTTTACAAGTGTAAAATGTAATGAAATTTTGGTTTTTAGGGATGGAATTTGTGGCACTAATCAGTAAGCACCTTCCATACTTTTAGTACAACCCATTTTTTAAATCCTCGTCATTGTTTCATCAACCCAACCTTAAATCCCAATAAATTGGAATTAGTTAGATGGAACCAAAATAAGATATCACGCCGAATAGTACATGTGATAATATTACTAAAACTTTCATTGCCACATTATCATACTTACATAGCATATGATTGATCAATTTATCTAGAAAGTCACAATAATTGGTAATTCAAACAATACTGCCATGACTTTACATGGAGAATTCATTACAAGTAATAGTGCTTTCGTTTCCATATCCTTCATTCCATTTTAGGTTTTAAAAACTCATCTGAAAGCCCAAGGAAAATAATATTCCAATCAATAAACACATTCTATGCACATGTCAGAAGAGATTACAACCCACAGTTTAAATCCGCTCATCTAATTGTTACTAAAAGTTCCAATACCACATTATCCATGCCATATCGATTTCCCCAACTAATGAAAGCCTACTATGCATTTATTAGAACTGACATAAAACAATATTATTTTATTGCAGAATCAGGAAGTCTATATTTGATCAAATTTACCTTGTAAGATAACAGGTGATAGACCACGCAAACAATATTGTCATGATTTAATATGTTGCAGTTCCAAGTGATTTCACCTCCATATCATGCATTCCATTGATCAAATTAAATGTTAAGATTGAAAAGAGAAAATATAGTGAACTAAAACCTGTAATTCTCTCTTATTTTACATTGATAGAGCAAGATCCTTCAGATGGGCAGTAACAGAAAAAGGGTAACAAATACAAATCCAGCACAATGTAGTAATTATTGCTATAAGCTATTTTGGAGATATAGGCATACATGGTCCTTGTACATGTAGCAAAGCCATGGCTGATTGTATTGGCATTCATTGAACTGCTCATTTCTTTACCCATCATATTTTATTCCAATACTAACAGACCTATTCTGCATGTGCCATTTTAAACACTAACCTCCGTACAAGCCCTCCATTGATTGTTAAAAAAAAATGACCGCTGCATGTCCATACCCTCCAATTAACAAACACAAATTGTTCCAAAATATGCCTCGTATCGCATTACCATGTCAATTTTTCCGAATTAACAAACACCTACTCTGGACATGGATATGTATTTACACATTTGCATAGTTACAAATTGAGGTAGTAGGATAAAACATAATGAAGCCCTAAAAAACAATATTTTCTGATAAAAAGAAAAAATATAACTAACAAATCATACTCAAACTATTAGGAACCAATATCGCCTCATCAACAGTTGAGGTTTTTGGATTGAAAAAATAAAGGGAACGGAATGATATTCAAGGAACAATATTTGGCTCCGCCCTTTTTTTCTACTTGCTAATCTCAGTTGCAACATTCCATTTATCATGTTTACCCATGAGACCCTTCACCTGGTTCACCATGAGTACAAGGACGGAGCCAAATATTTGAATAACTTGACCCCATATAATATTTCTACATGTTTAAACCCTGATTTGAATATTTTTCAACTAGGAACATGCACACCTCCACTCCAATGTGATGTTCCATCCAGAAGCAAGAGTAATGATGTAGGCATCATACCGTCCCATCCCCAAATTCCACAATACAAAAAATTTATATATCATATTGTCCATATATACATGTCTAACGTACCTACAAGTTTGCTAAAGAGCCCGTAGCCACTCCCATAATTTTTTTGTCAAAATTTTTAGTACAAATTTTTTACTTTTAATTTTAAATTTACAGTATAATTTTTTTTCTACACAACTAAACCACTCCATAAAATTCATAATTATTTGTCCTGAATCCATCAATAATAATAACAATACATTTAAGATCATTCGTAGCAGCTTGGCTAAATGGTAGCTTTAGCCACAAAATTACAAATATAAACTTAAAAAGGTTCATGCATTGCTATTTTAGCATTTTGTATAATGCTTGGCTAAAAGTAACCATTTATTATGGAATTGGCTAAACATATTTCATTTTTTCCCTCCTCTCTCTCTTTAACTATTCTTTTTTTGTTCTTTTTGATCTCTTCTAGCTTTTAATTCGTTTAACATATTTTGCATACTACATACCATATTAAGGTTTAAAACATATTTCAATTTGATATCCATATTGATTAACTTTTAATTTGGTTCGACAAATTTTTTTTATTAACTAAAAATACAAAATTATTTTAGTTTTAATTACATATCATTCTATTATTTATGCTTGAATTTCTTGTATGTAATTTTTATAAAATATTTTTATCAACATTCAACCAAATATTTAATAGAGAAAATTAGTAGAGAAGTATTAAAAATAATAATAATTAAATAATAGATCTAGTATAAAATAGTTACTCTCGTAAATGTTATAATGAAAATGTGACCGGCTAAAACAGAAAAAATGGTTCTTTTTAAGCTATTTTAGCCGATCTAAATAGCAAAAGTGATGTGAGTGCTCTAAAGGGTTTAGCCCCCAACTTGCTATTCCTTGTTCAGCCCATGGTTGAGTAGGTAGAACTAGAAATAACATACACAATCATAGAATTAGAGCTAGCGAAAATGTAAGATTGAATTGGGTATGCACATACCTAGAGAGATCGTAACCGGCTGAGAGAGAGGATCCCCTAGATGGGATCACAGCTTTATCAGATAGCTTCTTCACTTTCAGAAATGGGGTAATAGCAGCAGCAGCAGATCCATTGACGCAGTTGTGATCGAGCTTCTGCACCTTCGCGGAGGGTTCTTTGATCTCGGCCCCGTTCGATGCTAGGGTTTGCACTTCTCTGCCCATTATGAGAATAATCCGAGATACTATTGTGGAATTCCTGAATTCAGAGAGAGAGAGAGAGAGAGAGAGAGAGAGAGAGGGTGTTGGGGATGGAGGAAAGGGGAATGTTTATGTCGAGAAGATTTGGGCGGGAAATCTGTTGGAGAAATTGGCGCCAAAATAATTGGAGTAGAATTCAGAATTTGGCTCTAAATCACTGCATCACTTAGCAGCAGAATTGCGAGGGCAAGAATGTTATATCTGTAGTTTAGAAAATGGTAAGAAAACGAAATCGAAAATTAGAGTAGAAGTGAGAATTTGGAGCGAAACTTTCACCGTATACGAAAGATTTGGTGACTTGGGTTCACTTCTTCACCTTTGGATGAGATGAGCCAAATTTAATATAAATCTGACACGTTTTATCCAACGATGGGGTGCGAGCAGCAAAATCTTCTTTTGTGTACAAACCTAACTTGATGTTGATTGTGACATTGTCGGTACCTGTGGCTTAAAGAAATGTTAGGAACTACAATTTTACTCGATCGGATCTTGCCCAATCCGACCCGGTGAGAAGCCAACCTTAAATCACTATATGCATATCTGTGTTATGTCTCCTTGCTCTTATATAATTATAATTAACAAAAAAGATGGCCAAAACATATGCAAAATTAGGGTGAAAAAAACACACATTGATAAATGTTTAAAAAAAAAAGAAAGAAATACTCCGAGAGAGAAGTTATTGCCTACGATTACGATTTGAGGGTGAATTACAATAATGGTCCCCATAGTTTCAACAAAAAATTTATTTGGTTACATATAGTTTTGACTGGACTAGTATTAGTTCTAGGTTTCAAAATGTAACATTTCCGGTCCCATGTTTTCATGGAAGAGGTATATATGGAACCTTCTCTAGCATTTCTCATATTCTCAAGTAATACACAGTGTCATAAAGAATTGTAGAAAGATTAATTTAATTCTAAATTAATCACATATTGGTCACTCTATATGACTTCCATTCGAAATTATTTTGCTCTCATAATCAGAACAAATTATATCACTTTTTTGCATACTAAGGAGTGTTACCGTTCATATCGAAACTCAGAGAACAAATAGAATTTTGGACAAAGATATTGGGATCGTGAGTGTAATTAACTCATGCATATTGTAAGCATTCCCTATTTTAAAAAGTGACAGCTTTGGATAGCTAGTTCTAAAAAATTGACAAATTTGGTCCCTAATATCATTTCCCCATAATTATAAGAACCGGATAAAGAGTTGAATCATTCAAAATCTCGGTTCTCGGTTCTACAATTGAACCGTTGATTATTCCGGTTCAACCGTGATTCATTAAATATATTAATTATTAATTAATTAGTTATGTATTAGGTATATTTATTATTTATATAATATCCTCGTTTGTAGGTAGTCTACTGTTTGAGCTGTTGCATTACAAAGTGGAGTTTGTGAATTCGATTCCCTAAAAAGCCTAGAAAGGTTTTTTAACAAAGAAGAAATTTGCTAAAACTGTGAATCAAATCGTTTCCAGCCCTTGAATCGGTGAAAAACCGTTTCATTCAAAGCGATCCGTGCAATTCAACCATCGATTCAATTGGAATGCGATACAAAATAAGAATCAAATTAGACCACCAATCGGTGTCACGTTGAACTGGTTTAACTGTATGTGCGTTCCTGTTTTGATAACTATGGTTTGCACATACTATGATTACAGTCACCTATACGTTTATGTTCCGATAACTATGGTTTGCCACGGGACACTGATTCTAAGCTTTTTTTGCTTGTATATGAACTCCATTTGTTCTTTTTTATGTGTCCTTTTTAGATTTGGATACACTAGTTAAAAAGCCCTTAATTAATTTAACCAATTCTCTTTGTCCTTAATAAAAATCAATTAGCACCACTCTCTCGTTAATGAAATGGTAGTTTTGATACTTCGCTAATTTTTTACTTCAAAATTGTGAAAACAATATTCATATTTAAAATTTTATTCATCTTGCTCGAAGGTTAAATTAAAAAGAATGAATGGAGTGCGTATCTAAACAACACATATAGGGTTTGTTTGTTTGTAGTTTTTAAACTCAAAATTTTCTAATATTTTGCTTAAAAGTTGAACCGCATTTGATTGTACTGATTTTAAGTTAAACTGATTTGTTGATTTTATCTAAATAAATTAATAATCCTGATGCTTTAAACTGCCATTAAACAAATCCATAAAAACATTCTCACAACTCCTACCAAATTCTCCTCCAAATATTACATTGGTTTCAAAATAAGTGTCGTTTAAAGTTTGCACACAAATTAAGGCTATAATTAAATAGTCTCAATTTTAGCAATGAATAAATATATTTTATCTAAATGCACTTCATTAAATATTTGATTTGTATGGAGTTGTTGAAAATTTAATACGGATGATCCGGGGAAAAATTAGAAAATGAGTAACGAATGGATAATAGATTTTCTAAAGCAATACTTAAAATGAAACAAATATTTTTTTCTAAAACGACTCTTATTTTGAAATGAAGGGAGTAGTAAGTTTCTTTCATTTAATTTCTTATTTATTTACTTTTAAATATAATTGTTCACATCGGAAATTCTGTTTCTAGAAATATGATGAAAAATTATATTTCCAAAAATATGAGAAAAAATGATAAAACTCTTTTTAAAATATCTTTATCCGAATACAACTTTGTTCCTACTAAAAACCATAAAATCGTGATTAAATTGGTAAAAATAATTTTTGAAATGTTAATATATGCGAGATAAACAATATCTTATTAGATGCACAATGAAGTTGCTTTAAATAATTATTATAGATGGGAAAATTAATCTTATACCCTATTTCTCTCAATAACTATTAGCAAACAACCTTACCGCGATGATCAAATTTCTCTCTCTAGAGTTTTTTTTTTTTTTTCATATTTCTTTAAGAGGGCTACATTTATTAGTTTAGAAATTATAATTTATTTGGTTTTATCTTATAAGTCTTTTTTTTTTGTATTATTTAAAATTATATAACATTTGGTTGTTTAGTTTTTAAGGTAACCTTATTTGTTATGTTAACCGAAATAAGATGAAAATTTTGAGTTGCATGCATTAATTTTTTTAATAAAATCTAAATTGTCTTATTTGTATAATTGGTGTAACCAAACAAACTGTTAAAGTTGATTTGGTTAGGGTATTCTTAACAATACTTCTACATGACTTCCCATCCCTAAAATTTAGAAAAAAAATCCAAATTCAAGCTCATATCAATGCCCATATAACTATTTAAAGCCTCTAAAATAGATTGAGAAGTGTTAATCCTTTTTCAAAAACTGACCAATGGTTAGAATTTGACTTCGAATAAGTTTTTGTTAACTCACAAAATGCGGATTGCGGTTCACCACATCTTAGTTTCATAATTTCTCTAATAGTGTCAGGCACTTCAACAATTTAAAGGCATTTCAAAATGAAATTAGACGATTTTTATTGCAAACTTTGGTTTGAATACAAACTATTGATATTTACTATTACAAGGCTTCGAAATAAAAGAAAGCAAAAGTAAATCTAACTACTCTAAGTTAAAAGTACTCCTAATTGCAAAAACAAAAGATAAAAAAGATAAATTTCTCCGATGAGTAGTTGGTTTTCCTTTTCAAATTAGCATTTCCCTTTTGTAGAAGTTTATTAGCATGTAACCTCCTTCAACTGTTTGCCTTTATTTCGGACGTAGGATCCTCCAGGGGCTGGATCTAACAATCCTTATTAAATTTTGGTACTTGTACGTTTGATGGCTCAGAAAATATTTATCCAAGAATACTCTTTGCATCTCCTTCCAAGTAGCTATCAAGTAAGGCAGAAGGGACATAGGCCAAATTTTGGCTTTTTCTTTAAAACAAAACGAAACATCTCTAAATAAATGATCTCCTCATCAGCATTAGGCTGACTCAATTCAAAACATATGGTAACAAATTATTGAGAAAGCTATATGTATTGTTACTGCCTAACCCATCAAATTTTTGCATGCTCTGCAGCATGTTCGTCTTAACCTTAAATGTGCCTTGTACATCAAGTGGCAAAACAATGCATAAAGGGGGCATTGCTTCACCGAATGAAGAATCTGCTCAACAAGGACTTGTAAAGGAATGGTAGGATATTGCGGATGTTACAAAAATTGCAGAGCTTGTTGCGGTTGCTAACCACCGTATTGTGGTTGCTGGCCACCTTATTATGGTTGCTGGCCACCTTACTGAGCATGCTAACCATACTGTTAATGGATGGGTTATGGAACTAAATGAGGGATTGAAGCGAGAGGAGAAGCAAAATTATTAATAGGAGCATTATTGTTCAGATTCATATTGCCAAACATCGCTTGGAACATCTGCATAATCTGTTGCGCATTTGAAACTTGATTCATATTATTATTGTTATTATTATTCATGTTGTTATTATTATAATTATTGTTGCCACCATAATCATGAGGGATTTCGAAATCGTTGTCCCCATGGATATCGACAAGAGAGTTTAATCCATAGGATTTATAGGATGTGATTTTGTTTATGATTTTGTGGGATCCGTGACAGGTGTTGGTGGATCCTCATAAGCCTTGGATTGCAAGAGTCATTTATGCGAATAAGTAGATACTAGAATTATTAAATTCCAATAATTACCAATGCATGAAATAATGAAAATTCTATCCCTAATGAGAGGGATAAAACTGGAAGGAATTAAAAATCAGAATGAAAATAATGAAGAAATACTAATCTTAGCAAATTGTATGGGGAGTCACCGACAATGGTGCTAAAAACTTGATCACTCTTAAATATCACAAAGGAATAGACTAGTAAGTATACTAGAAACAGAACAGTTTTCTCGATAAGACCGAGTGTTGAAATTTAATGACTTATACTGATCTAATAATACTAAGTTTAGTCGCTTTTACGATTTCAGTCATCATCATCATCATCATCTAAGCCTTTGAAATCCCAATAGATTGGGGTGGCAAAATGAAACAAAATAAGACATAACGCTGGGTCGTTAACGTAAAATCTTTACCCCACTCATTCCTATCGAAAGTCATTTTCTCGTCCAACATCGTAATACATATGTCCTTTTGTAATACTTGTAACCATGTAGTTAGAGATCTATCTTCGTCTTTCATGTCTGTTCCCACTTCAATACTCTCACACTTTCTAACCGATGCACTTACAAGTAAGGGTATACACAGTCCAGATCGCATCGGTTCCACCCTTGATCTAGGACCAATCCATTTTGGAATGGTCTTTATTTTTCAGGACCAGAACCAACTTGCTGAATTTTGATTTGATCCAGTTCAGTTTTCTAAATTTCGGATCGGATTGGTCCCATTTTCGGTTCCATGAATATATTCCGAGATTTTATTCAGAACTAATCTAATCAACTTACAAATTTTAATAAAATATAACCAAAATAGTTTACATACAAATTTTATACACAATCATTATGTCAATAGATATTAATTAGATGCAAACTTTATACATAACTATTAGTTATAGAAGCAACTTAACAAAAATAATGAAATATTCTAACATAACTTCTTATAAAACAAACATTCCACTAGTACAATTTTTTTTCAAAATGAGCATCACGAAAATACTTTTCTTCAAATAAAGATCCTTATCCACTAAACGAGAATCTTCATAGCCTTGTATACAAACGAGGAACTTCATTGAATTTCTTTCCAAAAATGAACATTCCATCTGTATTTTATTCAAAATAAATATCCTACAAAATTGAAAGTACATAAATATTTATAGAGTAACAAAATTGAGATAGATAGCACAGGAAAAAAAATGAAAGGACAAAAAAATTGGTAACAACATACAGTGATTATAAAAAAATAAGTACCTAAACTCAAATTTACAAGTTAATATTATAATACCCGCTTAGGTTAATGTTTCTCCAATGCCATTAAGTTCATTCGAATCTGTAAAATTAAGCCAAATAAAAAAAAATTAGATTAAAATATATATAAAACAAATTGACAAATTATAATTTAGGATTAAGAATAGAATAAAACCAGATTCGAGTTGTTCAAATTCTTCCAATATTCCTTCCACATCAATCAAAATATCAGAAGAATGGAGCCAGTATTGCGTGCAAATCAAACACTCTATCACTGTCACGCCCTATTTTCCTAAAAGAACCGAGGTAAGCCCTGAATACACTATAAACATTGGAGGGTGAGTGCATTCCCTTTTTATGTAGAAGAGAACAAAAAATTTTATTTTGGTTTTGAAAATAAAATAAGGAATCCACACTATGTCTCACTTTCTCATCTCACATTCAACATCAAATAAAATATACATCATTCATCATTACAGTGCACAATAAATAAAACCAACATGATAATAGATAAATGTAAACTCTCTGTTTACAAAATAAAATATGTGATACCTGCTCCAATTGTCTGATAAGATATATTACATTTCGTTCTTTCTCCTAACATGGTATCTTACTAATTGAGCAATAACGGAATGTAATACCCAAGTTCCTTGGGTACAAAATATACAACCTGTCTGAATTATCTTTCTAAGATATAAACAAAATACATCCCACAAGCCTCTGGAAATAATACAACAATAATGAGACTGAAATATATCAACAAAATAAATGAA
>MKEJ01103558.1:0-17098 GCA_001753735.1 Embelia ribes | reverse complement strand
TATGTGATATTAATCATATTATGTTATTTTTTAATTTGATATTGTTTAATATATTATATTAAAAATTAAAATAATATTATTTAATTATAACCGGTTCAACTCCGGTTCAACCCCGGTCGGACCATTAAACCTTGAACCATTGCCTTCACCGGTACAACGACCGGTCCGATTTTGAGAACCTTGATAAACGAAAACAAAAACGAAGTGTAAAAATAACGTATTAAAGACACAGGGGTAATAGAAGAATCAGCACTGCTACATTTTCAATTACTAGGAACAATGTGTTCAACAGAATAATCATCGGATTGTCAAATGTTACTTCGGGGACTCTAATTATTTGGCAACATGGCCAAAAAAAATAAAAAAATAAAACTTGAACTGAACAAGGTTTCTTGTATAACACATTAGCATAAATGAAGGCATAGTAAAATTCTCCTACAGAAAAAGCTCACCGATCACAAATTCTTAAAAGCCGACTTTTGAGGGGTCAACCTCGCCAACAAAGCCTTGTCAAGACAACGATCAGCATCAACAAAATAGAAATTCCCGTCAGCTCCGAAGGTCACAAAAGGCGTGTTTGTTTCATCTTCTTTTATAATATCTCAAAACTTGAGGGTTTCCGACGTGAACGAGGCCAGCCACATCATCATATCTACCTTGAAGGTATCCGAACCCGA
The DNA here is from genome assembly GCA_001753735.1 of Embelia ribes. NCBI lineage: Eukaryota > Viridiplantae > Streptophyta > Magnoliopsida > Ericales > Primulaceae > Embelia > Embelia ribes. The sequence goes on along the minus strand of MKEJ01103558.1, from coordinate 16,421 downwards.
TAATAATGGATGCGCCATCTTAAACAAGACAAATGCTGAGCCAGAGAACAGTTTCCTATTAACCAGGTTCAATACATGCTACATTTGCATATACATGTAGTGCTCACGTCTCATGCATATATATCATTCGTACAATTCCACTTGTGGATAAAAATTTCTACAATGCCCGTGGAAGAAAATCAATGTCATATTCTAAAAGATAAAAGAAATAACCCCAATGCGATGCCAAATTTAATGGCTAAATCCAACAATTGTGAGGTCTTACGTTTGTACACAAACACCGAGACACGTATTACAAAGGGGGGGCATATTTTTTAACCAATTAACCTGTTGTGAAACAATAGCTCTTTACTCCCATTAGTAAAAAAGAAATTAGCATATTAAATAGCATAGGGATTTATTATTTTTAGTTTAATAGTTTGTAGGTATTATTTTATGTAATGCACAATCATAAGCGGGCATTTGGTCTAGTGGTATGATTCTCGCTTAGGGTGCGAGAGGTCCCGAGTTCAATTCTCGGAATGCCCCATATAATGTACTCTTCGTTCTTTTTTAATTTACTTTTTCACTCACTCTTGAATTACACTAATGGTCCTCATAGTTCAGACCCTAATTCCCTCTGAATATCGTCGTTACAATTGAAACACTAATTATTCCTAAATCTTAAAATGTCACGTGTTTAATCCTAAAATTGTAAAAATGGTTATTAGATTTGTCCCCCATCATAGTGCTTTCGTACATTTAAATCGTGTTTTGTGTTGACAGTAAGATAACTATATATGATTCACATTATCAAGGATGAGTTCGTGTCCATAATTAGGATTTAAGACTCGTACTCTTTTGATGGGTAAGATATGTTGATGTTGAGGCAATAACTAGCGTAAAGGAAAAAATGGGTCGTTCGGAAGAAGGTTGGTCTAGGATCTATCGTATCAGCAATGGAGAATACTATTGACTCAAGCGTTAATGCTAGCGCTCTAACTGGGCATATGCATCGTTTGGGAAAATTGTGACTTTTCAAAATATGCTTTTCAAAACCATCTTTAGAAGTTAATTCTAAAATCGTATGTAACTCTATTATTGGGTAAATAAATTATAAAATATGCCTTGTTAAGAAGTATGATTTTTGGTAAAATTGTATTTTTTTTTATTTTAAAAAGATAAAAATATGTATATGAGGAATATAATAACAATAATTAAGGCTATTTTGCTAATTAATGATAGAAAAAATAAAATAAGTTTTTGAAAGCACATCTTAGTTTGCTTCTAAAAAAATTTATATGAAAGCAGAAGCATGCTATTAAAAGTAATTATTTTAAACTTTATTGAACAATACATGATCTAATTTTCAAGAAAAATAAATAGAAACTAGTAGGAAAGAGCAATCCAAAACTTGATCTTAGAAGATGAAATCTCAAAATAAGTTGCCCAAGCATGACACCCAAAATATGACCTATTGTTGCAATTGAAAGTATAAGAACTAATTAAATACAATTTAAGTTGCAATTGAAATTATAAGAACTAAATAGAAAATTATTTGAAGTATGGGGCCTATTGCTCTATGTAACCCTTGACAAGGAATATCGCTAAAATGCTTCGTTTGATATATTTGATATATTTTTAGAGTGGAGGTGAAAAAATATATATTTTTAAACAATATTTATAAGTATTATACATGTGTTTAGTAAAAAGAGTATATTTTCCATGTTTCAAAAGAAGTGTCATTTTAGAGAAAACAAAGAAATGTTTCATTTTAAGTGTGGTAAAGAAGAAAATGCATTTATTACCTTTTTTTCAATTTTATCTATGCTATAACTAATAAATTTTCAATTACTCCATGCAAATCAAACATTTAATGAATGATATTAAGGTAAAATTTACTTATTTTCTTGGGTAAAGTTCAGTTTGTCCTTTATCATTTGGTTCTTATTTCAGTTTATCTTATATTATTTCATTTATTTCAAATTATCTCTTATCGTTTCTAATCTTATTTCAATTTGCTTTGTCAATTTTAAATTTTTTTTCCAATTTACTCCCTGTGTTTTTACACTATTTCTAATTTATCCAAGTCATTTTGTCTTTTTTCAATTTGCTCCCATCATTAATAGATTCAACTTTAATAAATATAATTCATTGAAACGATAGTCTTAAATTTCTCAAAAAGTTTTTAGTGTGTAAGTGATTTAGTTAAAAGATGGAAGATTTGTGCAACACATCTTTTTTATTTTTTATATAAATTATTAATTATTGAAATAAATTTACTAAATATTATATCAAAAGATGTAAAGGTTATATGACCAATAAATGATTTTCGCCAAAATATTTCCACTAACTTATAGTTGTTATTTTAATTACTTATTATATTTTTATAATGAAACATAATAATTATATGGACAAATTAAACAATGCACAAAAGATAGATAAATTGAAATGAGTGTATAATAATTGAAAAAGTAAGGGATAAATTGAAATGTGACTGCAAACAATGGGGTGCAATTTGAAACAAATGAAAGGATATGGGACAAATTGAAATGAACCACAAAGGATAGGGGGCAAATTGGACTTTGCCCTATTTTCATTATTAAGATTGAGACTATTTAATAATCTCCTTAATTCATATACATCAAACTTAAAAGACACTTATTTTGAAAAATATAAAGTATTTTGGTATTAAAAGTAGTAAAAGTTATTTGGTAATAAAGTAAAATTAGAGAAATGTGTACTCTTATGGACTTATGGAAAAGAGTAATAAAGTTGTACTTTAAAAAAATATACTTCTGCGTAAGTCTCAATTTGTAAAACTCATTTTGTTTTACAAATTTAGTTTCAATGCATCCCTCCAAATTTACTGTCATATATGCTATATTTAAATCCTTCACTCATTTTGTTTTTCTAAAACAAGTCAACTGCGCAAGTCTCAATTTGTAAAACTCAATGGAGAAAACGCTAGAATGGAACACAAAATCATCGTAATATACATGTGTGAAATCTATTAATAAAACATATAAATGGTCGGAAAAAATATATATATATACAAATAGGTGTTAATACATAGCCGAAACATGACATATAAGTATAAATTTTATGGTAGTAAATGAACTTATATAAAAAAATATATGTACTGTAAATTTAATACTAATATTACAAATAAAAAATTACTAAAAATTTTGACTAAAAAAAATGCAGGCCTTTGGCAATCTAATACATCTGAAATTCTTATAGGAAGACAATTATTTTGGAGATTAACGGCGAAGAAGGAAATGACACTCTGTAGCAAAATTTGGGCAGGGTTTGAGTTCGGGTTTAGATAATTCGGGTAATTACTAGAATTACCGAAAAATGAAACAACGTCGTTCTATATTATATATATTTAAGAAACGATTTCGTTTTATGTACATAATTCGGATTCGGTTCAGGTAATTCGGGTAATTCGGATTTTAGTCTAATTCGGGTTTGGCTCGGGTTTAGATTTCTTGTTTATATTTCGGGTTCAGGTAATTCGGGTTCGGAAATCTCATTTTTTTTTCCGGGTAATTTGGATTTAGGTAATTTGTATCGGTGTATCCAAATACCCACTCCTAGCCATAGAAACATTTAAAAACTAAATAAAGTCGTGATTTTAAGGATAATTAATTCCCTTACACTGTCCCCATCTAAAAATCGTAGCATAAGCCGTAGCACAAAAGGTACGCTCTCTATCTATCTTAGTAATTTACATTGTGCTTATACATTATATCACTACTATATATATATATATCAATCTATTTAATAACCATCTTATACAAGAAAAAATAACATTTTAATCTCAACTAAATATGCCAGATCCTAACGAAGATTACTCCCAGGACTTTTCAGATTCCGAGGATGTTCTTTCCTTTGCCAATTTACCGATCCCGGGCTGCAAATTCGACTCGGGTCGGGTCAGCTCGTCATCCGAACAAGACCGGTTTGAGTTCGTAAACAGTGTTGGGTCGGAACCGGTACGGACCGACTCCATTTGGGGAAAACTCGGAAACAAATCCAATAACGAGACCCGACCCGGATTAAAATCTGGGTTGACATCCGTGAGGAAGACCGGGTCCATGACTGTTCGGGTCACCGGTTCAGGTCGTCCCAGGATGGTACGGTTCTGGCCGGTGCAGAAGGGAAATCTTGCAAGAGTTATGGTGGTGAATAGGCAGAACCGTCGCGAGCCAGTCCAGGTTTCCCCGGTGGAAGACGGCGGGAACACAACGGCGGAAGGCAGGGAACCGGAAAAGACCACGTGGCGTGGGTCCCAATTCGCCAATGTGTTGGCCAAATTCGGTTGCCTGTCAGCTTAGCTATTTACTTTAGAAGTAACGGAAAGAAAAGCAACGTCTCAATTGGTGTCTTGTATTTTTTTTCTTTGTTTCATAAATATTGTTTGTTATTGTGTGCTTGTTTTCCATCATTTAATTGTGGTTATTTTTCATATTTTGCCAAGGTCTTTGGAATTTTTTTATTTTTTATCTTTGGAACAAAACATTCGTTAACTTTTAACATGTAATTTGATATTCTTGTGAGTTGTTTATATATAGGTTTGATAAAGGAAAGTAAGATTTTGGAATTGGGTCACGGACTCAAATAGGATATCCATTCAAACCAAATTAGGAATTACATGTTTTCTGTGGGCTAGTATTTGATATTTTGAAGAAAACAAAGTTCTTTGGGCCCACACATATATCAAAGTGGGCTATTCTTATGTGAATTGTGATCACAATGAATACATAGGTAGCTGTAAAACGGAATCGAGGAGCCAAAATCCGATCAAGAATTGGTTATCGACTGGACCAATAAAATTCGAGTCGAATTGTTATGTCTTTAATCATATACCGATTCAGTAGGAACTATAATTTTCAATCTAAGCCTCGAATTACTGTAAATATAATCTAGAACCTGATCAATCCGGACATAAGCTTAAATCGATTCGATCCGAAAATAAGTTTGGACTTGAACTGGATTAAAATAGTAAGCAAAAGTCCCCAATGGACAAGTAAAGGTTGTTTTCTCTTGCTCTTCACGAGTTATTTCGATTTGATTTTAGCTGGAATAGCCATCTAAAAAGCAATAGAATGCTCGGCCAGCAACTCGTTCGAGTACTTGATCAAGAAAAGGGAGGGGGGAATGGTCTTTTCCTGTCACAACATTCAATCGGTGATAATCAATGTACACTCGCCAACCGGTTTGAATATGAGTAGGAATTAACTCGTTATTTTCATCGGTTACCACCGTGACACCAGATTTCTTCGGAACAACTTGCGTAGGACTTACCCATTTATAGTCGGCTATTGGATATACGATGCCCACATCAAACAACTTAATCACTTCACCTTTCACTATTTTTTTTCATATTTAGATTAAGTCACCTTTGCATTTGGTGAACCGGTTTAACTTCATCTTCAAGGTAGATGTGATGAGTGCAAATCAAGGGACTGATACCCTTTAAATCTACAATAGACCAACCGAGAGCTCGACGACATCGTTTAAGAACTTAGTACAAACTTTGTTCTTGTTTTAGTGTAAGATTAGAAGAAATGATTACCGGAAATGATTATCTATCACCAAAGAAAGTATACTTAAGATTATCAGGAAGAGGTTTCCTCTTGGGACAAAGAACTTTCTCACTTTAGGGAATGGATTAAACATTTGGATTTTTTTGGATTAAACATTTGGATTTTTTAAAGGTTCGAATCTAGGACACTACCCTCAACTTGCATTAAACTCCAGGTTACATCCTCTTCTATTTCCCCTAACAACTTATTGCTCTCAAATTCTTCCTCAACATAATCATCAATGATTAATTAGATCAAATCTACCTCATCAAAATCTATTTGATTATTTGTACTTTTGGAAACATCAAAGACATTGAGTTCCATTTTCATGTTCCTGAAAGTAAGTTTCATGACTCCATTCCAAATAATTAGTAACCACATTTGACGTGGCTAAGAATGGACGTCCAAGAATGACTGGAATTTGCTTTTCGAGAGTGGGAACTACTTGTATGTCCAACACTACAAAATCAACATGAAAGTAGAATTTGTACACTTAGACAAGTACATCCTCAATAATTCCTCAATGAATTTTAACAGAGCAATCAACTAGTTGTAAGGTGACACGTGTTGGCTTAAACTCACTAAGCCCCAATTGTTGTTATACAAAATAAGGAAGCAGGTTTTCACTTACCCCTAAATCAAGGAGTGCGTGCCCTATTGTGTTATTCCCTATCACACAAGAGATTGTGGGGCAACCAGGATCTTTAAATTTCAAAGGTGTATAAGGCTGAAGAATAGCACTTATGTGCTCAGTAAATGTCTTTTCCTTTCTATGCAACTTGTGTTTTTCCGGACAAAGTTATTTGAGAAATTTGGCATAGGATGGTATTTGTTTGATCACCGTTAAGAGAATAATGTTTATCGTGACTTGTTACAAATTTTCAAACAACTCTTTATTGATTGGTTCATTATGAGAAACGAGACTTTGTAGGAATGTAGATTTTGGCTTGTATGAATTGTCCATATTCTCCCCATTATCCTTCTCAATTCCCTTCTCCTTTTCATCTTCCTTAATTAGTTATTTTCCAGAGTCCATGGATTGTTTTTTAGTATCCCATGTCAAATCAACTTCGGTATTGATCAATTGTTGGACTTGGCAATATCAAGGTTTTTTGAAATTATGTTGGATTTGGTTATCGTTTTTGTCAACAATTTCCACTACGAAGAGTTATAAAGGAATTTACTTGTTCATGATTGACGGAACCATCTGAAGTATTTCCCACATAATAAGCTTGCGTTTGTGCATTTGGCAATGGTAGAGCTGGCAATTTGCCTTGGCTCTTTTCAAGTTAAACCAATGCTTTCAAGATTTCCGATATGTCATGATCTATCTTATCAACACGTCCTTCAACTTATATTGAGTTTGATTATCGGATTTATAAACATAATCCATTTCGGGACATAATCCAGTCGAGTGTTTAAATGTTTGTACTTGTTTAGATTTGGAGAATAAGGATTAGATTGAGGTAGATACGGAGTAGGTAGAAGTGGAGGCTTATTCCGGAACAAAGGATACATGTTTGGATAAGGATTGTTACTATGGAACTGGTTATTGTAGGATTGAGGTTGTGTATTATATGCATTTTCTTGAGCGTATATGATTTCCCTCATTTGTGGAATAAGGGCACAGTAATCAATCTTATTCCCTTCAACTTGGCAAAACGTACACATTACCGTGTGCTTTTTACTCAAATCCACAACTTCCAACTTTTTTGTGAACATCGCAATCTTGGCATCAAGATCATCAAATTTGCTAATATGATACTTCCCACCATCCATTACACCATCTCTAATTTCAAAAGAGTTTGACAACTCATTCTCCCATTGCTTAGAAAGTTCCGCAAAGTCTTCGAAGAAAAGGTATATCTCATCCGTACTCTTATCAAACAAGTTTCTGGAAATATTCAAGTTAATCATTTGCTTGATGTAAGGAATTAAACCTTTGTAAAAGAATTGAATGAATTACCATTTCTCAAAGCCATGATGAGGGCACTTGATTATAAGACCCTTGAATCGTTCCCAAGCTTGAAAGAACTTTTCCAAAGATTGACAATGAAAGTTCATGATTTGTTTTTGAAACTTGATAGTTTTATGAGTAGGGAAGAAATGATTTAAGAATGTTTGTTGCATTTGTCCCCAAGTAGATATCAAGTTTGGAAGAAGACAATTTAACCAAGTCTTTGCTTTGTCCTTTAAAGTAAAGGGAATAAGTATTCACTTGATAGTATCGGGGGTATAATCAGGAACTCGATAAGTTGAGCAAACTACTTCGAACTCGTTAATGAAATCATTTGGACCTTCAGATTCCATACCATGGAAAGAAGGTATTGCTTTGAACATTCCATTTTGGAATTGAAACAAGTTTACTTGAGCAGGAGGAATGCAAGAAGAAGTGCTCGTCATTTGAGGCATCAAATGTGTTCGAGCCGAAAGAGTATTTAGATTGATGAGAATAAGATTGTGTTGAGTAAATAATTGTCTCAATACCTCAATCATGTTTAGGGGAATATTTATGAGAGGATGATATTGTTGTGGAACCGGAGGGGGTAGGGGGGGGGATTTGAGCTTTATTATCTCCTTGATTTGGAAATAAATCCACAAATAATCAGTCACCCTCCAACAAGAATTGTTATGGGCGTTATCATTTTTAATTTATCAACCTCTTGCTGTTTATTTTAAAAAATTATGCTCTTTCTTGCTTATCAAATAGAAAATAGTTGAACTAATAGTCCTAAAAAAGAGACATAATAATAATAATAATAATAATAATAATAATAATAATAATAATAATAATAATGTTATAAAAGTTGTATATATTGTTGCTTTCGCTCTAATCGCGACATATTTTTGTATAGTCTTTTGACAAATATCCTATAAATTTAGAATTTCTAAATAAAAATTTATCATAACAAAACTTCACCAAAAGTACACATGTTTGCAAAACAAAGCTTATTAAAAATAAATTATTTTGTTTGTAAATATTACAATAACAAAGTTTATCTAAAACTAATCTAATTTGAAATATTAAATTATATACCAAAAACTAACTCTATGCATGGAAATAAAATGATGAATATTATAATTAAAAAAATAAAAATTTGTTTATGGTGGAGAATTATATAAAAATTGTTCATTAAATTATTTTTGCTCTATTTTTTGATAAATGTCCATATAATCAATTGAAATGTGTCCCATTAATATAAGTTTTCAAATAATAAATATCATAGAACTCCATCAACCTAAATTTCTTGGAAAAATAAGACTTATTAAATTATATTATTTTATTAAGAAATATTACCATAAAGAATGTCTCGAACAATAATTAAATATAAATTGATTGAGAATAAATTAAAATTAAAAGTAATTAAAAATTTTAGTTCCGTATTCCTTAAAACAAATAAATTTATTTGTCTCATGCATTGGAAATATTTTATTAAACTTTTCATCTCATACTCCTAAAATGCATTATGCAATAAACAATTAAGACAAATATAAAACTAATAATTTAAAAATAAGACCGTTCTTCATACAACCCATGCAACGCACGTGCTACATACTAGCCTTTTTATGATATTTAATATTAATATTTTCTCTTATTTTACATATTGTAGGATTTTAAATATGAGCAAAAATTATAAAAGATACTAAACATGTCCGTATAATTAATTGATAAATGTCAGTATAATTAATTGACACGTGTCCCATTAATTTAAATTTTTAAATAATAAATATCATAAAACTCCATCAACCTAAACTTCTTAGAAAAATAAAACTTATTAAATTATATTATTTTATTAAGATATATTATCATAACAGAATGTCTCTAACTATAATTAAATATAAATCTATTAAGAATAAATTAAAATTAAAAGTAATTAAAATTTGTAGTCCCGTATTCCTTAAAAACAATAAATTAATTTGTCCCATGCATTGAAAATATTTTATTAAATTTTTTCATCTCACACTCCTAAAATACCATAATGCAATAAACAATTAAGATAAATACAAAACTAATAATTTAAAAATAAGACCATTTTTCATACAACCCATGCAACGCGTGTGCTACATGCTAGCCTTTTTATGATGTTTAATGTTGATATTTTCTCTTATTTTACGTGTTGTAAGATTTTAAATATGAACAAAAACTAGGTGCTAAATATGTCGTTTTTCTTAAAATTTGGGGCAAAGTTTGTCAATTTTCCGAAACTGAAAACTAATATGGTTGTCAGTGAAACTACAGAGACTAAAAATAATTGCTGTTGAAATTATGAAGATCATTGCTGTTATTAGATGAGATATTGGATAAGTGTTGATATATATATTTTGTTACATACAATATTAACTTTATTCGGTCCAAATTATCAACTAAAATAGTTGTAATTTTGTATAATAAAAGGGGTACTTTTGGATTGTAAAATGGAGGAAATTTTAGAGGTTTTCACACTTTTATAATATAGTTATATATATATATAGTAACATATTTCTGTATCTGATTGTATCACAAGATAGTAACCACCTTCAAACACTATAATTAGTCGTGACTAACATGGAAGTTCAGAGTATATTTTCTGATCAAGTACTATAATGGATTAATAACTACAAAATTAACACGTTATAAAATATACAAATACAAAAAATGGCAAAACAATTGAAATTTTTTTTTGTAAGTGATTGGATCAATACCCTGTACTCATGAGAAAAAATACGTCGTAAAACATCATTCATATGTGACAGACAAGTGTTGCCGCAACGATAAAAATCGAACAACATTGGATTACATGGCGTTCCTAACACACACAATAAATTTTTCTCCCCTTTCTCTCTCTAGATGGGATCATTGCACCGGGACGTACGATACCGTTATACCCGCGCCTTTCCTAATTCCTCCCTTTCACACACACAAAAAGAGGCGTGAATTACACTAATGGTTCCCAGGGTTTTGACAAAAACTCTATATGGCACTCATAGTTTTACTTGATGCACAAATAGTAACAAAAATCTCTAAAAGTGATGAATTTGGCCCAAAATTTTACCAAAGTGATAAATTTAGTTTCTTTCACATTATCTTCCTAATATCAAAGTTTTTATCATGTTCATCGTAGTAGCCTAAGAACAACATAAGCAATTAAAGAAAACTAATATGCATAAAATAAACAACAAATAAGTTAATTGATATGTATTTCATCATTTAGGATGACTTTTCTTCCACAATCGGGCCAACTATACTACCTTTCCAAACCGTGTTGACTCTAACTGTTGCAATCAACATTATGAGAACCAAATAGAACTTTGACTGAAACTATGGGAACCATTGCTAGATATCATTAATCCCGAAAAGGTTTGACTAGTAAATAACTAAATGCTAGGGTATAATAATTAATAATATAACTATATAAATCAATGCCAACCATTCCACACGCATTTCCCTCCCTCTCTAACCTCTTTCTCTCCGGCAACAATTCAATGGCAGCAGTCGCTCCCAACCTGCTGTTCCTCGCGGCGGTGATGCTAATATGCGCTGGCTTTGCCACGTCAGCAAAACCCTGCCCGGCCTGCGGCTCCATGACAGTCCCGTACCCGCTCAGCACAGGAACAGACTGCGGGGACCAGTCGTACAAGGTCAGGTGCGACGCGGGCGCACTGAAGTTCATTACGCTCAATAATACGTACCCGATCAAGTATATCAATGACAACTCCCAGCGGCTTGTCATCCAACCGTCTAACTTCGCCCATGATACCTGCATCACACAGGTTTGTATAGATGTATCTTATATTTAGGACTTGCGTCTGCCTCGGAAATATGTTGTTGTCCAAAAACGTATATTGTAGATTTTGTCAACACATTAAAAACAATTCTGCAATATTCATTATGTGGACAACATGTCGCCGTGAGACAAACTCTACTTCCTTACATTTATACTTTGTAACAATTGTCCCGGAAGGTAAACCATAAAGTTTAGGCAACTTTATCAGCTATACAGTTTCAATCTTACAGATTGCGTTTTTAATTTTTCGAACAAGCGTGGAGAAAAATATTTTTTTTGGAATTGAGGGGGCAGCCCGGCTATGGCTAGTCTTTGCCCATTAATTTATGGCCACTTATTTTAAAGTTAATGGTCAAGATTAAATGTATGAATTTTATATAAAATTTAAAATTTAAAAAATGTATCTAATTTCAACTTTTAATTTTAAAATTAATGATGCGGATGCGGTAGATAGGACTGCCCAGTGCGGGAGCCCCTTGGACTTCTATCATATTCCTTGAGTTTGAAAATATCACAGGGTAATCTAGCTGTTCTTCGGCACATTGTTCTAATTTTTCTGGAAATTACTATTAGTATTTTTTTTATCAAAAAATAATTATAGTAATTTTTTTTAATTTATAGTAATTTTTTTTTTAAAATATAGTAATTTTGAAAAAATAAAAAATTTATATAATTTTGTAAAATAATTTTTCTATTGAGTTGCTTTCCAACTTTTATTTCTGTTGATGAAAAGGATTGACATTGTATAAGGGGCTACATTCCCCAAAAAAATGTGGACTAACTTTGTAATTTGCTTAAATTTAGAGATGTAGCGGTTATAATTTAAACTAGGAGAACTCAACAGAAATTTTCTCTATACTATGAAGGTTGCTAATGCAATTCAATCAAAGATCATAATTATGTCCTTTTTTGGTTTTCAAAATAGGGTGGCGACGTAACGAACTGATTCGAGCTTTGATGTGCTCATAAAAAAAAAATTTCTTCGCTCATGCTAAGTTCAACTCGGCTTATTAGCATTTGAGCCGAGCTCGAGTTGATCCTTTATCTAGCCGAGCTTCAAAAACTTATGAACAGTCCGCGAGTCATTTGATTTCTAATTTATCTTACATCATTTTGAGCTCAATATTAATTTTTTATTTAAATTTTCATCACTCTTATGCAAAATTTCGTAAAAAACACGTTTAATTCAGAAAGTGTTAAATATTAATTATATTTTAATAACTTTCAGTGAATTTTAAATTTGGAATGATCGAAATATTTATGATGACATATTAATGGTAATAATAATTAATAAAGGCAAAATAAATTTTTGATGAGATATTTTAGTATTTATTTTAAAATAAATTTTATTTACAATATTAATTATATGAAATATATATATATATGTGTGTGTGTGTGTGTATATGTATGTATACTATATATTATACTTATTTCAAGTGGCTCACGAGTCTAACGAGTGGAGCTACTCTATACTGAAGTTCAGCTCGCTAAAGTTCAAAATTGAGCTTGAATTCAAATCGAGTTCAAATCGAGTGTTTATGAATAGCTTGACTCATTGCCGGCCTGTCTCAAAGGTTGCCTGACAAGGTATAAAATTGCAAGAGACGGTATGAAACTTGTTGAAAGATCATTACATCACAAAATAAAAAATGTTACCATATATAAATGCATTAATCTTCTTTTATTGCGTTTCAAATAGGCACTTGCAAGTTTCAATGAGTACAGGGAAATGCATTGTTGCAAAAAGAAATTTGTTTTCTTAAAACTACTTTTGTCGATCGTAATCTCGTGATTTTCTTTATCCTGTATTAGGATTTGTCAATGGGTGGGATTCAAATGAACAGTTCGCTCCCATTCAACATAACAGGCAGCAATACAATCATGTACCTAAACTGTACCCGACTCCTCTATTATTCCCCCCTCAACTGCAGCTCCACCAGCCCCTGCCACACCTACATCAATGGTACCGCCTCCGCCAACTCAGTCGGGTGCGGCTCCTCCATCTGCTGCACGTTCGGTGCTGGCGGCTCCACCACCTCCTATTCCCTCAATGTCAAGGTGTCGGAATGCAGCGCCTACTCCAGCTTCGTCCACCTCAACCCTGACTTGCCCGTTAGCCAATGGCCCCAGGCTGGCCTTGAAATCCAGTGGCAGTCTCCGCCGGAGCCCGTGTGTGTGACGCAAGCAGATTGCGACTCGAACTCAACTTGTGCAGCTGACCCGACTGAGAATGGGATGCGAAGGTGCTTTTGTAACTCAAATCTATACTGGAATCCGATTCAAGGGGTTTGTGCACAGAGTGAGTACAACTTTAATACTTTTGTTCATAATTATTACTCGTGCACCGGGAGTACAGAAGTTATACTCCTCTGTTACCGAGTCTTGCTTACAAAAAGAAAGTGTTATATTAGATGATTAATCAGTTTCGGCCTGATCTGTTTACAGATGAGACGTGTCAAGATCCGCATGGTTGTGGTTCATCGGGCCACACTGCTCTAATTGCAGGTGAGAGCGAGCAACTCAATCTGTTGATCTTTTTTTGTACATTTATGCCTTAATGGTTTGCGTCTTTAATATGGATTGCGATATAGTGAATTTATAATAATACTAGGTAACACCCGGGGCTTTGCTACAGCTAATTATATTAAGTCGGGTCAAGAATTTTTGGACTTTACTCATCTGCAAATGTTTCGTCCAATCCAGAGCAATCTACACTATACCAGTTTGGCTGATTGGGACGTTTTGTTGATTTGATAGGTTTGAGTTCAGGCCTAGGCACCGCTTTTGTGCTAGTGATCATTGCCCTTGTAATGTACAGACGCCACCGGCTAATCAAAGAGGCGCAGGCACGCCTGGCAAGGGAACGCGAGGAGATCCTCAACGGAGGGGGTGGGAAAATTGCCAAAATATTCACTGGGAAAGAAATGAAGAAAGCAACTAACAACTTCGCGAAGGACCGCCTCCTTGGCTCGGGTGGATACGGAGACGTGTACAAAGGGTTCCTGGATGACGGCACTGTCATTGCAGTCAAATGTGCTAAGCTTGGAAATATTAAGGGCACCGAGCAGGTTCTCAACGAAGTCAGGATCCTATGTCAAGTGAGTATACACAATGCTATTATATATATAGAGCCCTTCGAGGCACCAAGATAGCGACCCGAAATGGGTAAATTATTTGGACCTATAAAGATGGTTTTGTGCTTTTTGAACTGTAAAATCTTGAGCGCACAACTGACTACACAGATCAAGTCACGCCAGCCTCTTCGATGACATGGCGTGGTTTTGAGCACGGGACCCTAACAAGGATCAATTCTTCTCAAATTGAAGTTACTGAGATATCAATTCACGTAATAACAAAGTTGATATCATGCGAAATTATGGCACCTGAGAAAATAATAAGAACAATATATGTGCAGCATTTCAAAGTGACGCTTTATTTCCAAGCTGTGTTTATATACCAACAGTAATTTTATTTCATCTTAGCGCATATAGGTGTATAATGCAGCTTTAATTTAATGATCATTTGACGGAAAAGGAAAAAATATAGCTATCAATTTTTTTTTTGTTCCCTTGCCAGGTCAACCACCGGAGCCTGGTGGGCCTCCTAGGCTGCTGTGTCGAGCTCGAGCAACCACTCATGGTTTACGAGTACATCCCCAACGGGACCCTCTCCGAACACTTGCGTGGTCTAGACCGGACCCCCCTCTCATGGGCCCACCGCCTTGGCATAGCCCACGCCACTGCAGAAGGCCTTGCCTACCTCCACTTCGCAGCTCACCCGCCCATCTACCACCGCGACGTCAAATCGAGTAACATTCTGCTAGATGACAAGCTCAATGCCAAAGTCGCGGATTTCGGTTTATCTCGTCTAGCACACACAGATTTGAGCCATATCTCGACCTGCGCTCAGGGGACGTTGGGTTACCTCGACCCAGAGTATTATAGGAACTACCAGTTGACGGATAAGAGTGATGTCTACAGCTTTGGTGTTGTCCTTTTAGAGCTTCTAACTTCTCAGAAAGCTATCGACTTTACCAGAGATCCCGACGATGTGAACTTGGCGGTTTACGTACAGAGGATGGTTCAAGAAGAAAGGGTTATGGACGTTGTTGATCCGATCTTGAAAGAGAAGGCGAATAGCTTGGAGTTGGATACGATGAAGGCTTTGGGGTTTTTAGCCGTCGGGTGCTTAGAGGAGCGGAGACAGAACAGGCCTTCAATGAAGGAGGTGTCCGAAGAGATTGAGTACATAATCGGTGTTACTAAATCTAAAGAGGTGGACCAGTAGCGTGCATTTGTTTTATCTTGGGGGCTTGTTTGTCTTTAGTTTGGTGTAGATTTTACAAATTGCAATCTTTTTTAGGTCTTGATCAAGTTTCAGGTTTCATGTGTGTGTGTATTTTGAGCTTGTAAATTGGAATTTATTCTATTTTCCCTCAAAATAAATGTGCTTGGCCATTGTCTAGCCATGTTCATACCATCTTCTACTGTCTGATGAAAAAAATAGTTGGCAAAGAAGAGGAGAAACTTGAATTTTTCATTTCATACTGAGTGAAATAAGACACCATTTTTCAACCATTAGAGTGATAAACCCCATGTTTCCGCATTAACAAGTAAATCAGAAAAACTCAATACGAGAAAGTCATGCAGGAACAATGGGCTTAAAGATATGTGGGACACGGAAAACCAGGATACTATTGAGAATATAAATCAATCTTACTCAAAACGTATTGAAAAAGGGCGCTCATATACTTTAACGATACCCAAAAAACTTGTACGTAATAGGTAATTTTTGATAGTTTTACAAGTAAATTAATGTCATTATAAAAGTACTAAACGAACTCATCTCACTATATTCTGCTATATCTTTTATATGTATTCTGTATCAAAAGTATTCGTCAAGTTCCCGGCAGAATTCAAGAAGTTTCCAAGTTTCCAATAGTATCTAAAAGCTTAAGCGTTCTCATCTTGTTTCATTTGCGAATCCCACATTTACTATAAAATTGTTTCCCAGTTTTTAACAATGAATTGATAACAATACAAGTTTACCATCATGGAGCCTGCTCATTCTCCAGTTATTAAGA
>MKEJ01103551.1:0-12672 GCA_001753735.1 Embelia ribes | reverse complement strand
TAAAATCTTGACTTTATATTCGGATATAAACCATAATAAAAAATTATTTAAGATAAGATAAAGTATCAGATTTATGGTGCATTAAATAAATCCATGTAAATCTGGAAAATTCATCAACTATAGTAAAAAAATAAGGACAACCATCAGTGGAAGGAAAAATATAACCACTCCATATACCAATATAAATGCGATTAAAAGAAAAGGTATTCATAATAGATAAAGAGGGATGCCCTATTCATTGATGCCAAAGCTCGTAAGGGGGAGTATCCTGGAAAACTGTAGCAATCGGGTTAGGTCGAAAGTAATATAGCCCATTATGACACTCAACCACTCCAATCTGCGTTCCTGTGGAAGCATTCTGAAAGACACAAGAAAAATAATATTCAATTTGAGATCTCTGATTAAATGAATAACATAAAGTAAGTTATATTTGAAGTTGGGCATATACAAAATATTATGTAAAATTAAATTTGGTGAAATTATATACAAACCAACAAATTTAACGGAGATCGATTCACCAGTAGTGACATTCACTGATTTAGGTATTTTATCTTCAAAATTAGAATAATTGGTAGTAAGTGGGCAACACGACATATGTTACGATGCATCAGTGTCTACTATCCAACAATCATATGGAGTTATTGTGGAAAGAGATATACCAACAAAATATGCCTCTGGAGCAATGGTAGTGGTGTAAGTATCTATTGTATTGTCTGACATCTGTAAGGAAACACTTGCAGCAATTTTATTATTTTCACGCCTTACCCTTCAACGTGCAATATCTTCAAGAGCCTGTCGACGACCGTTATTAACCAAGTTGTCTTCAGTGTTTACAATTTTGGCTGCCATGGGTTTGAATAGATTTAGGTGAAACTTTGGGTGCAAGGTGCTAAGTAGGGTACAAGGTGACAGCAGATGGCGGAGGATAGTATTAGGTGTCGGCTAGGCTTTGGTTTAGGATTTGCAAATTGCCCTAGAAAGAGGCTCTGATACTATTTTAAAATATGGGTAAAACATATAATTTTATTACTTAATTATGAAATAACACATGGATCATATATATAATTATACAGAGAGATTAGATAAGGAAATAAAAATAAAATCAATGATACAAGAAAATAATAAATCTAACAAACTTTGCAGATATTGTTGATTTTTGAGGCAAAAAGAAAATCTCCAAATTATTGTTTTTATTGTTTTCTTTTCTTGCTCATTTTTTCATTCATTGTGCGGGGATTGAACATGCCCTATTTCAATTGAAGTACTCATAAATCTGGTGAATTAATCACCTTTTGATATACGGTTGAAGAGTACTTCGAGCAAGTTTAACTATGCGATTTTTGAAAAAATTTTGATAGGTATACACCGTTAGATCAACAATGATATAATGGTTAGATTAATTCAAATCACGTTAACCGTTAGATCAATATGAATCTAACTATTATGTCCCTTACCGCTCCTATGGTTTTAAGTTTCTTCGTGCACATGTACTTAAGATGTGGAGACGAAAACTTAGAAATGAAAGGTAGAAAAACTTAAAAAAAAATACAAGTCACTAATGCGCGCATTCTTCCAGTTTTATGAAAATTTTACACTCAAATTTAAGAATAAAAAATACTAATTTACTGAAATGTTATGTCCACAAAATTCTTATTTAGTAGGTAGGTAGATGTAGTAAATGCGGATTGTATTCAATAGCAAAATCCCTTCTTTATTGCCAATTAATTGAAACATATTATTTGTTCTAAATTGAAAAGAATGAAAAGAACCTTTCTAAATAAAATATGATAATATAATCCAAGTTTCCGTCATTCACATGCCATCATTTAATTTCTGAGAAACTCATTCCAAAACAACTACCACGCTGATCAAATAAATATTTTCTAGTTAAAATTATTGCACAAAAAAATCAAATCTATAAAGAGAGACATGCCAATTGTGATATTTCAAGACTTTCTCGTGTCCAGATTGTGATTCGACTATGGTGACTCATGGCCAAACTTTCAATAGAGTTTTATAATTAACACTTGATTATAAAGATTAGATAACAATAATAAGAACCTTGTCAAGCTTTTACTTTTTGCCTTCTTTTTGTTGTAAAAGCAAAAAAGGTGAGACTACTGTACATTTTACAGCGATAAATTTTTCTCAGAAAAAAAGTGATAAAGATATATAAAAATAGTATTGATTACATTTTAGCTTTATTTGCCCCATTGTCAAACTTTTTAAATTAATATGGGGCCATCAGGGAACTTGGGGATCTACCTGTCGAGCTGCATCTTCGTATCAGGATACTGGTTTTTAAATGAACTGTTGAATTTAAATATATAAATTTTTAAAAAATAAAAATAAAAATTATATTTAATCTTAATAGTTAATTCAAAAATTAACAACCATAATACAGGGCACAGTCTGCTGAACACTACTGCAAGGCAAAACACCAGTCCGGCCATCACATGCAAAAGCAGTGAAGAAGACAAAATCTAGGCTAGCATAAGAGCTGCATTTGCGCTCGTTCTTTTATGTTATAACAATTTTACATAAAAAAATTTCGTTCCTGTCCGTCACGTGGTTACCTAACAAATAACTCATTTTATAGTAATTTACTACTAATTATATTGATTTAATTGTAGTACTAACAGATTTGATGTTATTACAGTACTAATATACATTTTATTAACTTAGCAATGAGATAGAGTTAATAACTAAAACACTAGGACAAACAAAAAGATTCCTATCATATTCATATATCACTTACCTAAAGGATTTGTTTAGTTGTAATTTTTAACTATATAAGTTAATTCATTTTTATTTAAAAATATATTAGTTACCTTTAGATTATAAAGGTCATAATAACAAATAAGTTTACATTAAAACTTAAACAATTAAATTCTATCAAATTTTTAATGGACAAAATTGTAAAATTAGAACTTAAAAAAGTAATATTTAAGTTTCAATGGAACAAGGACAAAATAAACTTGCTCAAATTTTGCATGGAAAGGACATCACATGATAAATGATTTATTCATAGTCAAAGCATAGTTCACACAAGAGCAACACGTGGCGCACTCTCATTCCTTCCTTCCACTGTAAATTTCTACCCAAGTGAGGTAGCTTTTGCACCATCCCAAAATAAAAAAAATGTCTCCGATTTTTAACGTGACTTAACCAAAAGGCGAACAAGGTGACCGCCTTATGTCTTCGATTTTTAAGGACCTTCAAAATTGATATCTTGTAGTGATTGATATTTTATTTCTTTAGAAAATACCTATTTCTAAAAATTTAAAATAACTAAACTTAATTATTTTTCTATCTTGAGACAATATTATACAAGACTACTATTATTATTGCTCAAAATCAAATTTGGCATTTATTTTTTATATTTTTATCTCTCATTTATGCACATATTAACCCAAAAGATCTACTACCTACAAATTATGTTTTCCTCACAAGAAAGTACTTATTTATTCTTTTACTACTTTAAAAAGAAAGTAATTTTATTTTAGGGTTAAATATCAATTAGTTTACTAATTTTTCACTAAAATGTCAATATTTAGTACACCAACATTTTTTTTCTGCCAATTAATACACTAACGTTAGAATAATTTTTCAATCAATACACTTTTAATGGATTGTATCAATTTTTTTCAACGGAATCCTTCCAAGTGGTGTCAGCGTCACTATTTTGCCACTTCATTGCTGTAATTTGGTCAATTCATAAAAGGTTAAGTATATGTTAGTACATTAATCTTTCAATGAAATGCCAATTAGTACACCAATCTAATTTTATTTTTATTTTTATTTTTTTGCCAATTAGTATATTAACGTGAAAAGAATTATGATAAATATGTTTAAAATAAATAAATATATTAAACTTAAAATTTTTCATGAATTTAATTTTAAAACTTATACAAAATTTAACAAAAATCCAAAATTTTAATTTAATTTCATAATTGCAATGAATTTATTAAAATACTAATAAAAAATTAATCCAATGCCGAAAATTCCCAATCTAAAACCATACTTAGATAGTTTGAATCAATTAAGAAAACCCAAAATCCCCAATTATAAATTCCACTCCATCAACACGATTTATCAAAAACTATAATTTTTTTCCATAATCAGTTTCGATATGCAATGCATGCAACGTATATATATACATACACATGCATATATGATTATATATATATTATATGGGAAGGGGGCGGAAAAGGTGGCGTAGTTGGTAGTGGGGGATCAACGGTCGTGGCTAGCTGTGGCAGTGGTAGGATTTGATAGGTATGCGGCGACGTATTTACTTTCAATGGAGAAGAGAGAGTACCTAAGTGCATTTCACACTAACTTTCTAAATTTGGCTTTCTAGAAAGCCATTTCTCAAATCCAATCTTTCTCAACAACTTTTCTAACATTAAAGCACTCTTATATATATATAAATTAATAATAACTGAAATGTTTGTAAAAAGAGTTGGAGAAAGAACTAGCTTTTGGTGGGGAAAAAAAAATTATTAGGAAAATGGTGAATAATAACTTTTTGGTTTGAGAAATGGGGCGTAGCAATTTGGGTAAATATTCTAGAAAGGAAAATGCTAGAATTGGTTCATTTCTCACCACTATTTCTCATTTGAGAAAATTAAAAGGAGAATAAAAAATGGATAGATAAGCTAATGTGAATGCGATCTAACCCAACTTGTGATTTAACGGATTCCCTAAGAGGAATGACCATTATGTGAGGTTGATGTACTAATCATAAACTATTGAATATTGATATATAGATTGAATTTTTGCTAAAACATTAATGTATTAAAGAAAAATTTGTTGTACATATCTGTTAAGAGCATTCCCAACAGCTTAAGTAAAAATATTGGCCATTTTAGCTCAAAAATATTACTTTTTATTTTTGACCTATTTACTATAAGTTCATTTCATATTTGTTATTTTAACTATTTGCTATAATCTTAATTCATTTTATAATTTTTTACTTTTATTATTAATATATATATATTTAAAATTAACATTGAGAATCAAAGTATTTGTTTATAATTTGTTACAAAAAATTATTAAATATATATGTCACTATAGATCTGTTTTTGAGTATATTTCGTAAGCTTGAATATAATATATATAATGCAAAAATATACAGTTACGAGTTTAAAATTATAATTTTTCAAATTAAAATGAGAAAAGAGAAAGAAAAAAAAAAGAGAGAAAAAGGAGAATAAATGTAAGAAAATGAGCGCCAAATGAGGGAGAGTAAATAGCAATTATTTTAGTAATATTACGTGTGAATAATATATATCTTTAGTAAATCATTAAAATAATTGTCAAAATAATAATTTTTTTAGTCAATAAAATGTATGAATATTATTAAATTTTTTAGTCAATAAAATTTTAATTTGAGTACTAGTGTTTTCAGAAATTATATTTTACAACCAGCCGACCTCTGTCGAATCCCAAACCCTAATCCTCCCCTGCCAGTCCTCCGCCGACGTTCGCCTCATCGCCGCCTCCACCAGCGGCTCCCTCCTCCCCGCCGTCGAGACAACTCCCGCCGCCACGTCAGCAACATCCCCGCTGCACCGCCCTCCACCGTCAAGCAATAATTCGCTGAGGTTTGTTCATAACGCTACAAAATACAATGACGAGCTTCTAGTCCACAAAAATACATTTTTAACTTATATTTTACAATCAAGGCGAATTAATTTGATAAATGTTGGTACGTTGAAAAGTTTTGGATCAAATTTTGTGAATAATCCCCGTTTTCCATTTGGTGTTATTTGCCTGCTGATTGTGGGTGATATTTGTGAATAGTTTCTTTTTCTTTTTGCTCTTATTTAAATTATATATGCATGATTTGGTCGTCAATACTGGTTTCTGAATATAAGTTGTTTAAGAAAACGAACCCAAGGCATAAGTTGATCATTTCGATGCATATATCTGAAATTATTTTGTCATTGGAACCATAAATTACTTATAAGAATAACTGATGTATATGGACGGCCCAATGCACAATTCTCCCTCATTGCCGGTTGTGGAAGGGTGATGTGTACACAATCTTACCCCAGTTTCCATATAGGTTTTTTTCGATAGGACGAACCCGTAAACCACAGGTCGCAATGGAAGCTTGCATGGCCCTAACTTGTTAAAATTCAAGTTTGGGCTTTAAACACTACCAATATCAATTTCAGAAAAGACTGAACTTGGAGCAACTATGATAATCATATGTCATGTAAATATTAAGCCATCTCCACAGATAAGTTTAACTAATAACTTTAAAAATTAAATCAACTTCCAAATTCAGTAAAATAGAATTCCATAATGTTTAGTTAGTGGTTTCTGAGCTGTTGATAAATGTTGATTGTTTTTTTTCATAGTATTGATCAATGTTGATTTATTTTTTTTAAACATTTTGATAAATGTTACTGTGATCAGAAAATGCAGTAAGAATGGTGCCGGCGACAGCTTTATCCTGCCCTAGTTTTCTCTCTCATGGTAGACCTACTGAAACCTCTTTCTCCAAAGCAAGTCCTGAAACTAGTCAAAGCAGAGAAGAACACCGCCTCTGCGCTTTCCTTATTCTTTTCGGCCACTCGCCACCCAAATTATGTCCACACCTCCGCTGTATTCCACCACATCCTCTGCAGACTGCTTGACCCTCCACTCGTGTCCCATGTGGCTGAAATCGTTGAACTCATTCGAGTCCAAAAATGCGAGTGCTCTGAGGATGTTGCCTTAACAGTCATCAAGGCATATTCAAAGAACTCAATGGTTGATCAAGCTTTACTTGTTTTCCAGCAAATGAAGGAGATTTTCGGCTGCGAGCCTGGCATCAGGTCGTATAACTCTTTGCTCAATGCATTTGTCGTTTCCAATCGTTTAGAGAGAGCAGAGTTGTTCTTTAAGCATTTTGAGAATATGGGTGTGCGTTCGAATTTAGAAACTTATAATATTCTGATTAAAATTTGTTGTAAAAAGAAGAGATTTCATACGGCTAAGGAATTATTGTCTCAGATGTGGAGCCAAGGCTTGAGACCAGATGTGTTTAGTTATGGGACTTTGATTAATGGGCTTGCTAAGAGCGGTGATTTATCAGATGCTTTGAGTGTAGTTGATGAAATGCTTGACAGAGATGTTACACCTGATGTGATGTGCTATAACATATTGATTGATGGGTTTTTAAAGAAAAAGGATTGGACCGGTGCTAAACAAATGTGGGATAGGTTGATAAAGGATTCTTTAGTGTGTCCGAATGTTGTGAGTTATAACGTCATGATTAGTGGTTTGTGCAAATGTGGGAAGTTTAGCGAGAGTTTGGAGATATGGAATCAGCTGAAAAGAAATGATAGAAAGCCGGATTTATTTACCTATAGTAGTCTGATAAATGGGTTATGCAAATCGGGAAATTTTGATGGGGCTTTTGAAGTGTACACAGATATGGTTGAGAGTGGTGTGTCTCCAGATGTGGTTGTATACAATGCATTGCTCGATGGATTTTGTCGAGCTAAAAAAATGAAAGATTGTTATAAGTTGTGGGATTCGATGCGGAAGACTGGTAAGCTTAACGACGTGAGTTTCAACATATTCATTAGAGGATTGTTCGAGAATGGTAAGGCAGAGGATGTAATTTCTATCTGGGGAGAGTTGTCAGAGAAAAAATATATTGCTGATTCCACAACTTACGGTGTTATAATTAATGGTTTGTGCCAAACTGGGTACTTGAACAAGGCTTTACAAGTCTTAAAAGAGGCAGAAGATAGAAAAGAGGATCTAGATATTTATTCATATTCCTCAATGATTAATGGGCTATGTAGAGATGGGAGATTGGGTGAAGCAATTGAAATGCTGGATCACATGAGCAATCATGGGTGCCAGCCAAATTCTCAAGTTTGCAACACGTTGATGAATGGCTTGATCCGAGCTTCTAAAATTGAGGAAGCGATTCAGTTATTCAACGAGATGCCCGCTAAAAATTTCACTCCAAATGTTGTGACTTATAACACTCTTATCAACGGATTGTGCAAAACAGGAAGGTATAATGAAGCCTATCACTTTGTGAAGGAAATGGTCGAAAAAGGATGGAAAGCCGATATAATAACATATAGCTTGTTGATTAATGGCCTCTGTCGAAGTGAGAAAATAGAAATGGCCATTAACTTGTGGTTTGAAGTGATTCATCAAGGTTTGAAACCTGATTTGAAGCTGCACAACATTATGATTCATGGCCTATGTTCTTCAAGCAAAATGGGAGATGCTTTGCGCTTGTATTTAGAAATGGGAAAACAACACTATGTCCCAAATCTTGTGACCCATAATACTCTGATGGATGGGCTTTACAAAGCCCGAGAATATCGAATGGCATTAATAATTTGGGCACGTATAATCGTATTAGGATTAGAACCGGATATTATCTCCTACAATATATCCCTGAAGGGACTATGCTCTTATTATAGGATATCGGATGCCATTGAGTTTTTAAATGATGCTTTGTCCAAAGGGATTGTTCCTACTTCCATTACATGGAACATACTTGTTAGAGCTGTGATGAATAATGGGGTGACATGACTTGTCAGACAAAGTTAGTACTTGAGGCAAAGTGAGTTATCAACATGACACAATGGGATTGTACCCAAAAGTTTAAAACATAATCGTGACGAACAATACAAGAAATTGAATTTCTTGTAGATAGGGGATGAGTTCCTGGAAGATGTGAATGAAAATGTGGAAATGAAATGAAACAGCCACATGCTAGGCGTGCTCCATTTCGAAGTATTTGTTTCTTCGTCTTTCCCATAGTGGGCCTAAAAACCTTACAACATACTGAAGCTGAAGCAATAATAGGGGAAACAAGTCTGAGAGGTAATGTTAACGGAACACTGGATACTGAACAATTGGTGAGTGGCTTGAATTCAGTGAAAAAATTCATAAAGGTAAATTTTACTCTGCTTGAATTTTCAGCCTTGACCGTTCGTCTTTGAGGGATAAAAGAAAAGAAAGCAAAATGTTGCCTAAATTAGTGCAATTCTATCTGTTACATTTTGTTTGAAGAGTTATTGGCATTTGGTTCTAATTTTCTGCATGCTTCTGCTTTTGTTTTTTGCTTTCAATGTGATAAAAAAAATTGGGACAAAATGCATCAGCCTTCCGGAAAAGAAGGCAATATGACCCTAGACCTCAGTCATCTGGGTGATGAATAAATGATTGTACTGCTAGACTTAGTATTCTCTCATTTGTTTTTCATATAAGATTGTTCTACATTTTCAGAATCTGGCACCTTTGTAAAACTTGGTGCTGGAGTCAGGACTGATAGTGCTCTGTAGAAGTCTGGTTTGGAACTATAATCTTAGGCTGATGTATGCAACATCAGCGTAGAGTTTGTCTAGTTTACTCATGTGAGATATGAAGGCAAGAGATTTTTCCCAGGCTATTAATTTGTGCAGAGTATTTATTGATTTGCAATTCTATGGCATACATGCTAATAATTACAATAGAATATATTTATCTGGTTTCTGATATGATGATGTACTAGAGATCACAGTAAAGCATCAATGATGATATGGTAACTTCGTTACATGGATTTCGTGATGAAGAGATATCACCAAATCAGATGATGATGCAAAAGCAAAGTTTCTTGAAGTATCAACCTTGAGTTGTTAGTTCACACTTGGGGTTATATCTCATGCTACATTTCTAGTTTTCTGGAAAATGCTACGTCTAAAGTGATTGAACCTAATTTAAGTATATGGAAGTTTCATCTTCTCTGTTATTTATTTTCTTCTTCTCCATTTTTGTTGTTTCTGATTATATCCTCTGCTCATAGATGACCGTGAAAGAAGACCAGCCAAAATTATCACAATAATCGCGAATTTCTGCCAGCTAGATGTTGAAGACATCAATGAATCAGCTATTCCCTTATCGAGGAAGCTAATCAACCAGAGGTATGCGTTCCTTCTAGTTTTCAATGCTGCACTATCTATAGTTGCTTAATCTTTTCCATTTACACTTTTGACTTTTGTTTTCTCAATTGGTTTCTTCTCTGTCAAGTTCTTAAAGAGTGTCCCTTTATCTGGGTCTTTTTAGATTTGACCATCAAATTCTGATATTTCTTCCGATATTTCTTATTTGCTCCTGTTGATTACGATTTTGATCATCTATGCAGATTCTTCAAATGCTTGCATACAACTCTCTATTTTCTCCTGTATCTGTTTGAACAAAAATGAATATTTTGATATCAAGTCATCCATAAAGCTAATAATCTCATTCTCCATAGCGAGCACTTTTATTTCTCTAACCATTTGATAAAGGGTTTTGAAACTGACCCTGACCTTGCTTCATCAGGTCCATCCTCCTAGGGCTTCTACAACTTACCAAACTCAGTGTCTGCTTCTTCTACAGATTGGGTTCCAGTAGCAGATCGCTCGTCTAAATAATTGGCAAGAGAAGTCTTTGAAGTATGGAGCATTGATTCTGGCTAGCAGTTTTATCTTTAGAGTATCTTCTTCTGGTGGGATGTCCTTTGATGAGCTGGAGGAGTCTTTTGAACTGCAGAGTGATATTAGCTTGTGGTTCTTCTTATAGATAATTTTCCTGTTGCCTCTCATTCCATGGTCCTTTATCCTTGTCAAGTAAAATAGCTCTAATACCGTTGAATAAAAGATTTAGAGTATCTTCTAGTCGCAGCAGACATGTAGTGATGTACGTAATGTCTCCCTTGCTAGTTTTCAGTCTGAGTGTTGGAATTTTATCACACTTATTAGTGAGTGGGACAGTCTTCAAGTATTCTCACAGTTAATTCACAGCGAAGACAGTTGGAATTCAGAATAAAAACTTTGACATGTATAATATTTTCATTTCTAGGTTTCTGGATTTTTTGCCTATTTTGTCTCTGATTTGTTTTTGAGAAACCGTGGTTATCATAACGAACCTATAGTGAACAGATGAAGTGGATGATACACGGTTCAACCAGTTCAATTGGTTTGCTCAAACACTTCATTCATACTATCTGTATGGTGTATTTGTATATATATATTGGTGTTAATAAACATATTTTGCGTTTTTGGAATTTTGTACAAGTTTAGGCTTGTCTAAGCGTGCTCTCTTGGATTTGTGTATGCAATGCGTACTAACTTAGAAGGTAGCTTTTTTTTCCCGTGAAAATTGAAAGTGCTACATAGCGACCATTCTATGTGTTCCCAATGGTCCTCCAGTCATTGGATTAGTCATATGAAGATGTGGCTGTCGACCCTTGAAAGAACAGACCATGCGCACAACTCCACGGGAATGAGGACACAAAATCAGTTCAAGTTTTTAAGAATGGGCATCATGGACTAGGTCGTTTAGGGGATTTTCGAAATTGATCAAAGAAAGAACTTGGGTAGTTTCTCAAACATAGACAAAATTTTAGTAAATAATAGTTGTAGTGGGGGCAAAATTTTGAACCCTAGCTTGAATTATTGTGTTTGTGTATGCATATGTGCATGTCGAATTTGGGACTAATCAAATTGAGGAGATCTGAGAATAAATCGAAATCCAATCCGATCTGATATGGGGGTGATCGAATTTGAGGCTGAAGAAGAGGACGAGGTGAAAGGTTGAAGATAGAGCCACGCATCACATGCTCTGCATCTTTACTTAAAGAGTATATTTAGGTGGTCGATCATTTAGCTAACCAGTGTGAAACTTTTTTTGTATTCGTCGGAAACAATACTTTTTAACGGGATATAGAGTCCTTTAACCAAAATAGAGATTGTATAACAGTGAGAAATTTCTTTTTAGCCACAAAAATAGAATTTAATAATAAAAAATTTTAAGAACAATTTTGTAATTGCATATGCTAGATTCTGTTTCTATTGTTAGGAAAGCATTCCTTATTGACACCATTTTTAGTGATGTTGGAGGACCGTTTACCCCCTTTGACTAGTTAAGTATATTCAGGTGGTCAATTATTTAGCTAACTAGTGTGAAACTTCTTTTGTTTAATAGTTTTTATTAGTTTTTTTTTTTCTAAATTATCTTTTTGCATTAATTTGTTAGCTAATTTTTATTTAATTTTAGTATATATGTTCATCATTATGTGAATTTTATTACAATAAGTTTCATGTTCGTAGTAATTGTATCTAATTATTAATATTGATTTCTGTTCTTTGTTTTATATTTGATTTGTGCACATAAAATCAACGACAATGTCAATTCTATATTTTTCTAGTTGATATCTTAAGGAGTTTACACATTGCAGTTATTTTAGAAGCCAAATTTCACAGCGTAGAACTATTATGTGAAGACTTAATCAAGTAAAATCACAAGAGAAAAATTATTCATTTGTAGGAATAATATTTGATTCGCAACGTAGATATTTCAGTTTTCTTTTGCAAAAGTGAGAGTCGCAACTCTTTCTTTCCCTTAAAAAACATATTTATTAAATTCATGAATCTAAAATGTTTTATTGGCTGATAATAATTGTATTTTTAAATAACACGACGAAGATTTTTCTTTCGGTTGATAATTATTGTATTTATAATAATTTTTTGTTGAATATCTTTTCATTATTGTTTAATGATGATTGCAGATGATTATAAAAATAATAAAAATAAAAATAAAATAAAATAATAATAATAATTATTATTATTAATCTGATGATGACGACGACGATGATGATGAATGATAATTGTTGCTATTCTA